>JAXDDW010000065.1:1652500-1770000 GCA_034670385.1 Hoplostethus mediterraneus
AACGGGCCCAGCACCACCTACACATCATGTACACTACGTCAGGTATGTAACGGGCCCAGCACCACCTACACATCATGTACACTACGTCAGGTATGGAACAGACTACATCAAATATGATAAGGCTGTTGTGAAAACCTCGTATCTCCAGATTTTGGTTTTTAATTCAACTGAAGGATTATATCGTCAACTACGTCATGTCATGTCATGTCCCTTGGTGTGGTGTCATGTCATGTCATGTCCCTTTCCCTTGGTGTGGTGTCATGTCATGTTATGTCATGTACCTTTCCCTTGGTGTGGTGTGGTGTCATGTTATGTCATGTCATGTCATGTCCCTTTCCCTTGGTGTGGTGTCATGTCATGTTATGTCATGTCCCTTTCCCTTGGTGTGGTGTCATGTCATGTTATGTCATGTACCTTTCCCTTGGTGTGGTGTGGTGTCATGTTATGTCATGTCATGTCCCTTTCCCTTGGTGTGGTGTCATGTCATGTTATGTCATGTACCTTTCCCTTGGTGTGGTGTCATGTCATGTCATGTCCCTTTCCCTTGGTGTGGTGTCATGTCATGTTATGTCATGTCCCTTTCCCTTGGTGTGGTGTGGTGTCATGTCATGTTATGTCATGTCCCTTTCCCTTGGTGTGGTGTGGTGTCATGTCATGTTATGTCATGTCCCTTTCCCTTGGTGTGGTGTGGTGTCATGTTATGTCATGTCATGTCATGTCCCTTTCCCTTGGTGTGGTGTCATGTCATGTTATGTCATGTCCCTTTCCCTTGGTGTGGTGTCATGTCATGTTATGTCATGTACCTTTCCCTTGGTGTGGTGTGGTGTCATGTTATGTCATGTCATGTCATGTCCCTTTCCCTTGGTGTGGTGTCATGTCATGTTATGTCATGTCCCTTTCCCTTGGTGTGGTGTCATGTCATGTCATGTCCCTTTCCCTTGGTGTGGTGTCATGTCATGTTATGTCATGTCCCTTTCCCTTGGTGTGGTGTGGTGTCATGTCATGTTATGTCATGTCCCTTTCCCTTGGTGTGGTGTCATGTCATGTCATGTCATGTCCCTTTCCCTTGGTGTGGTGTCATGTTATGTCATGTCATGTCCCTTTCCCTTGGTGTGGTGTCATGTCATGTTATGTCATGTCCCTTTCCCTTGGTGTGGTGTCATGTCATGTTATGTCATGTACCTTTCCCTTGGTGTGGTGTCATGTTATGTCATGTCATGTCCCTTTCCCTTGGTGTGGTGTCATGTCATGTTATGTCATGTACCTTTCCCTTGGTGTGGTGTCATGTTATGTCATGTCATGTCCCTTTCCCTTGGTGTGGTGTCATGTCATGTTATGTCATGTCCCTTTCCCTTGGTGTGGTGTCATGTCATGTCCCTTTCCCTTGGTGTGGTGTCATGTTATGTCATGTCCCTTTCCCTTGGTGTGGTGTCATGTCATGTTATGTCATGTCCCTTTCCCTTGGTGTGGTGTCATGTCATGTTATGTCATGTACCTTTCCCTTGGTGTGGTGTGGTGTCATGTCATGTCATGTCCCTTTCCCTTGGTGTGGTGTCATGTCATGTTATGTCATGTCCCTTTCCCTTGGTGTGGTGTCATGTCATGTCATGTCATGTCCCTTTCCCTTGGTGTGGTGTCATGTCATGTCATGTCCCTTTCCCTTGGTGTGGTGTCATGTCATGTTATGTCATGTACCTTTCCCTTGGTGTGGTGTCATGTCATGTTATGTCATGTACCTTTCCCTTGGTGTGGTGTCATGTCATGTTATGTCATGTACCTTTCCCTTGGTGTGGTGTCATGTCATGTCATGTCATGTACCTTTCCCTTGGTGTGGTGTCATGTCATGTCATGTCATGTACCTTTCCCTTGGTGTGGTGTCATGTCATGTCATGTCATGTACCTTTCCCTTGGTGTGGGGTATGCCGAGAGGGCAGTGCTGCACTCCGGCCACCAGGGCGGCGACAGCGCCACCGTATCCGGCCACGGCCTCGGGGGAAGACTTCAGCGCTACCAGACGCTCAGCGCAGCGGTCCAGCAGCAAAGAACCCTGGGACGGCATCGCCATGGCAACGCAGCGCAGGCACCAGGCAGCTGCCAGCCGGGCCGAGGAGGCAGGGTGGAGGAGGACGGAGATCACTGTGTCCAGGAGAGCTGCAGACAGACAGGCAGGCAGACAGGCAGAGTTAATACCTGGCTGATAAAAGTTGATCAATGTCCATTAACTGAGTATCAATGACATCATCATCATACTCAGCAGGACAACAGATTGGACACACAGCTGGTTCTGGTGGAGACGCTCCTCCCTACTCCTCTCCTCCTTCCTCCTTCTCCACTCCTCTCCTCCTTCTACTCCTCTCCTCCTTCACCTTCTCTCCTCTATGTAAAGGATATATATCCGGTGTAGTATCTCTCTTTCCCAGCCTACTCCTCCTCCTCCTCCTCCTCCTCCTCTATGTAACAGATACAGGAGACTGTTCTTCCTCTCCTCTCTCCTCCTCTCATCTCTAAACACTGCAGACTCATTTCCCCTCTGCATCTTAATAACTGATAGATTCAAAACAGAGGGCTTTTATTTTGTAGTTTTGGTTTTATTTTTGACACTTTCCAAAGGACCGACTGCAGAATATTTAACGATGTAGTATTATTGTTCAGTAGACTGAAGTGATGCGGGTCAGTCTAACACGTATGTATGTGTGTGTGTGTGTGTGTGTGTTACCTGTACTGCCGTCGGTGAGGAGGGGGGCGGCGGTGGAGCCCAGTCCCTGGACGAGGCTTCCCAGTTCCAGGAGACAACACACCAGTACGTGCTGGCTGGCGGACACGTCTGCGGCTGAAACCCGGCTCTCCGCGTTGCCGTCGGTCAGCGCCGCATCTGAAACACACCAACCTTCTGAACAGCCTGAACGAGGTCGGGGGTCACGGAGAAACCTGCTGAGTTCAGGTGTTCACCACTGCAGCGGTCATATCTAATGTCCCTGTTATCAGCATGGGTGGAAATACACTGGACTTCAGTCCCCCTAAAACACTTAAAAGTTACCCACAAGCCTTCACACCTCCCTCTCTGGGGGTTGTCAAAAGGCATTCTGGGAAACCGAAGTAACGCGGCGTCTAAATGACTCCTCACCCACGGCTCTCTTCTGCGTTGCCACGGCGAGGCAGAGCTGTTTGGCAGCGTTGGTCTGAGCCTTCTCCCCCAGCAGGGACCCCAGGGTGCTCCTCAGGACGAAGGAGACGCAGCGGCGGGTGACCGCGGCGTCGGCCGGCGTCTGGGTGGCCCTGCCGTGGGACGCCAGCTCCATCAGCAGCGCCAGCAGGGCGGGGAAGTTCGCCTCCAACCAGGAGCCGCCCAGGGTGGAGACGAAGACCACGCAGGCCTGCAGAGGGCGGGAGGGGCGTAGAGTAGTTGCTATGGAGACCGACCTGTATGACTACAATGTCAAGTGTGGTTACTATGGCGACCAACCTGCGTGACTCCAATGCGGATGTCCTTGCTGACTGAGCTGGTTCCCTTCAGCATGTCTCCGCTGGCCCGGAGGAAACCTGCCCCGCCCCGCAGGAACCCCCCCGTCAGCAAATCCATCACCTCCTCCAGGGAACTCCTGCTCCTCCCACCCTGTCTGGGAGCTGTGGGGGGGGGGGGGGGGGGGGGGGGTGTAGATGAGTGCTTGGACCACAAGTGTGTTAACAACAATTCATCCATCCATCACCAGACACCACTATCCACCTACCCATAATCCATCACTCCCCCATCACTACATGTTGAATTGCATCTGTATATACAAAACATGTTCTCTTTGGTCAAGAAGTAACTTTTACTTTTACTCAAGTACAATTCTACCACAGTAACCGGTAACCGCTAGTCTTCCCAGCACTTTGCACACCACTACATCAAGTCCTTAACGCGTCCGTCCGTCCGTCCGTCCTACCAGGCGTCTGTCTGGGCTCCACCGCCGTCGCCAGCAGGATCCCCAGCAGTTTGGCGACAGAAACTCTGACGTCGTAGTTGGAGCCTTCAAACGCCCTGAAGCAGAGAGTGGCCACGTTCTCCAGCTCAGTGGTCCACAGGAACACCGCCTCCCTCTGCAGCTCCAGGAGACACTGGACAACACGGAGACAGACAGACAGACCAGACAGACAGACAGACAGACAGACAGACAGACAGACACCCTGCATCACCGACATGTTGTTTCAGAGGAATCACTGAATACTTCTTTCCATTTTAACGATATGGGCAGAAACCACCATCCATCAACAGCTTCACCACCTGCCCCTCCCAGCAGGGGGGGGGGGGGGGGGAGTCACCTTGGCGGCAGCGCAGCGTACAGCCATGGATCGGTCGGTCAGGCAGGTTCGAGCCGCCTTGTAGACGTCGCGGTGACACGGCGCGGCGCTGACGCCCAAACCACACAAGATCCTCTCCACGCTCAGCATGATCTCATACCGACCCTGAGACTGGGAGAGGCAGAGGGCGGAAATCACTCAACAACTCCTGCAATTAACTATTTTTTTCTTTAAACCAGCGTGAGGAGGTCCTATGTGGACTTCATATTCTTGGGTCTTTCTCCGTTTCCCCCAGGTGGGGGTGTAGAGTAAACCTGGAGGGTGGAGACGAACCTCGGCGTTCCTCACGGCCTTCAGCAGGTTGGCCAACGTCTCTTTGAAGGAGCCGACCAGCATCCGACCCAGCTGCTCATACAGGGAACCGAGACACGCTATGGCTGCCCTGACACACACACACACACACACACACACACAAACACACACACACACACACACACACACACACACACACACACACACACACACACACACACACACACACACACACACACACACACACACACACACACACACACACACACACACACACACACACACACACACACACACACACACACACACACACACACACAGTGTTTTATTATTTTATTTTTAGTATGGAGCTCATTTTTACCACCTTTCCCGTAGGACCTGAATGCAGCATAACTTACAGTCTGGTCGGAAGGCCGGACGGTGAGTCGTCTTTGCTGCGAATGATGTCATTACACCTCTCCACCAACAGACTGGCGGAGATGGGGTCTCCCAGGCGGTAGAGCAGGGCCAGGCAGTGGGCCAGCAGCCAACGGGTCGGCGGGCCAGGAGAACCAATCAGGATCCCCGAAAGCTGTTCGACAAGACGCCTCTGGTTCTGTTTGATATCCGCCTGGAGGACGGAGAGAGAGAAGACATGGAGACAGAGTAGTTTGGATCGGACTGACGCTGCCTTCCAGAGATGTCGGAGAGTCGGAAATTCCAACCTCCTTCTGGGAAAGATGCAACGGAATGGCACGAGTCAGAATTCCAACTAGGAAACTTGGAAGATTTCTCAACCCTGCAGTTTCTGATGTCACGTCAAGATGGCGGCTACTTTAACATGTTCCTGATCCTCAGAACACGCTGACGTTTTATTTTCAGCCTTAAATCTCTAAATGGTAACAGACATTTGAAAGGTGAGATTGCATTCAGTTGCTAACGGTTTATGGTGACTAGCTAGCTAATCATGCTGTTCTCTTTCCTCCATCATCATCATCATCATCTTCCTCCTCCTCACCCTGTCGGTAGCAGGGAGGAGTTTCTTCAAGTAGTTCAGCCATTCGAAGACGAACTCGGTCCTCTGATGCTCCGCCAGCCGGCTGCACGCCTCCTCGTTCAGCAGGAGGCTGTGGGCGCGCTCCATCTCCACTCCTTCACCTCTTCCTCTTCCTCTTCTGCTCCTCTTCCTCTCAGTGTGGGAGAAATCTTGCGTCCTGCTCGGCCATTCTCCTAAATCCTATTAAACCAGCAGGGAGGGGGGAGGTAGGCTGGAGGAGGAGACAGACAGACGAGACAGAGATATAAATAGACAGAAATCAAACGGCAGCGAGAGGCGAGGTGACGGCAACAGCAACACCTCCGGATCAAGACACAGTTAGACCAGATGAAGGTCCAGGTCCTCATAACACAGTTAAACCACATGAAGGTCCAGGTCCTCATAACACAGTTAGACCAGATGAAGGTCCTCATAACACAGTTAGACCAGATGAAGGTCCAGGTCCTCATAACACAGTTAAACCACATGAAGGTCCAGGTCCTCATAACACAGTTAAACCACATGAAGGTCCAGGTCCTCATAACACAGTTAAACCAGATGAAGGTCCTCGACTGGCTACAGGAGTCACGAGAGGACGTATGGGTCCACGACAAACAGTTTTCAAAACAAGGGAACCAAAATGTTTTTAAGATTTCATTCATTCATTTTTAAACAAGCATTCTGATCCTAACACACAATAAACGTGGCAGATTGTCTTTAAAACATCTTATTATTCTTGTATTGGTTTTCACACGTCTGGTTTTCTATGACGAGGAAATGAAAAGATCTTAAAAAGTGTAAAAATTTGATATTTTTTTATTTATATATTATGTATTTCTTCTGCTTTTTTCATTTTTTTAAATAATGGATTGGGACACAACAAATGCCCGTACATGATTTTAGACCAGAACCAGTCACATACACTGTGGCAGCACCAAACAGTCTTGGTCCCACATTAAAGGAGCCGGGTGACCTTGGTGCTGAGAGAGACTCCTGGCCCAGAACAGCCCAGAACAGAAAGTTCTGGAGGGATGCTGCCAACACGCTGTAAGCCTACCCGGGAGACAGAAGAGCCCATGAATTATTAACCACAGCAGCTCGGAGTGAATGGACGGGCCGACACTCACAAACACCCTGGCGAGGTAAAGCAGCAGCTACATGAGTTGAGTTACTGAAGGAACAGAATCCTCCTTCTAGGAAGTCCAATTTGAACAAAAGAAATATTGAAAATGATTGAACTCGCAGTGTTGAAAAGTGCTGCTTCCAAACCCAAGGGCCTTTCTCTCTTAGCTGAGAGTGGAAAGTGTCGCTTCCTACTCTGCTGCTGTTTGCAGTGATGACTGACTCCAGGAGAGAGCTCTGTCACACTGACTTCAACACAGCAGCAACTATGACAACACAGTTGTCTCTTCAACCACAAGAAAACACATAAAAAGAACAAATCACCCAGTTAGTTCATCAGGTGACCAGACAATCGATCTCTGTCGTCCCACCAGGACTTTGTAATCTGTAACACTGCTAAAGTTATCTCGTAAAGGAACTAATATCATCTATAGCATGCTAACGAGAACGGTTGCTAACACTAGGGGGCTAGCTAGTGAGCTAACGAGCAGAAGTTGGGATGAAACATGATGAAACATGATTGTTTTACCTCCTCGTATCGGTTGAAAGTCGCTGATCCGTAAGAGACGATGACAGTCCCCAAAACAGAAGAACATGTAGTTTATTTTAGTGTAATTTGATGCTCTAAACGGAGAAACGACTGTAGCAACAGCTGGCTGCTACTGAACTGACCTGCTGCTAGCAGTGTCAAGCACGCAAGAACTGACATGTAGAACTTCCGGTACACTTTCAAAATAAAAAAACAACCATCGATCAGCGTTCAAACGTAGAATGGAGTTGAAAAAACTATGTATTTTGTGATGAATTTTTAGTAACCGAAAATACTACAATTGCTGTTCTTTGCTAAACATCCTTAATGGTCTAAAATGTCCCGTGTCTGCCATATGTGAGGCTGTCAAAGCTCACAAAGACTGAAACACCAAACTTAAAAAAGTCTAATTATGAGGCAAGCACAGGCCATTTCATTTCACCAGCGTGGTGTGGCTGACCTGGCACCAGTACACCAGTAGACCTCCGTTTAGGTGTTCTGATATTAAGTCATTCAAACTTTCAACCTGGAAATTACCTGTCCGTAAGGTGGTCTCTCAGTTTTGCACATTGTTTGATACCATTATGCTGCTGCAACCACAGAATTTCCCCGGGGATCAATAAAGTATCTATCTATCTATCTATCTATCTATCTATCTATCTATCTATCTATCTATCTATCTATCTATCTATCTATCTATCTATCTATCTATCTATCTATCTATCTATCCATCCATCCATCCATCCATCCATCCATCCATCCATCCATCTATCTCATAAGAAACCCGCATGTATCATAATATGATCTGTTAAATTTACATTAAGGAAGAGTTTACAGCTCGAATGCATTTTAATTTATGGACTCTGGATTATTTACAACAAAAGCGTGAAAAATGTTTGTTTTGTTTTGAGGACAAAGTCAACATACTTGTGGTCTTAATCTAGCTAACGTCGGGTGGCTTGACGCGGCTCTGTTGGCAAAGCGATTACGGAATCATCGAACTTACTATTGACAAACTACTAGGATGCTAAGCCGATAGTCGAGCGACGGATGAGGGGCGGGTTGGACTGGCATGGCAGACGGCTGTGCTAGAAGTTTCTACGAGTCCTTCAGATCCTCAGTGAAATACCAAGGACGGCAGGATTCACCACGTTATTTACCGCGGATATAAACCCGCTGTGTGTTTCAGCGGTTTGGCGCCGTTAGTAGACTGGAGTTGTTGCTAGTCAAGCTAGCTAGCTAGCTCGCTACGCTAAGCGCCCTGTTGTTTACTTTGCGGCGGGCCGGCTGACGGCTGACAGCGGGTATGTTCGGTTGTTTGGTCGCTGGCAGGTTGGTCCAGACGGACGTGGTGCAGGTCGCCAGTGACAAGTTCGTGTTTAACTTGCCGGACTATGAGAACGTGAACCATGTGGTGGTGTTCATGTTGGGCACGGTGCCTTTCCCCGCCGGGATGGGCGGTGCAGTGTACTTCTCGTTCCCGGACCCGGCGGGGGGTCAGGTGTGGCAGCTCCTCGGCTTCATCACCAACGACAAACCGAGTGCCATCTTCAAAATATCTGGCCTGAAAGCAGGGGAGGGAGGCGCGCATCCGTTCGGGATGATGGCCGCCCCACAGGCCTCCTCCGTGGCTCAGGTCGGGGTGTCGGTGGAGGCGCTGGCCCAGCTGGCCCAGCAGACCCCGGTGTCCAGCGCCGCCGTCTCCACCGTGGACTCCTTCATGCAGTTCACCCGGAAGATGCTGGACAACCTGTACAACTTCGCCTCGTCTTTCGCCGTGTCGCAGTCCCAGATGACGCCGAACCCCGCCGAGACCTACATCCCCTCCAGCTGCATCCTCAAGTGGTATGAGAACTTCCAGAGACGGATGAGCCAGAACCCGAACTTCTGGAAGAGTTAATGGAAGAGGCAAAGACACTGAGCTGCTGGGCGCTCGCTCTCTCTCTCTCTCTCTCTCTCACACTCATTGCCAAACTTTCTGAGTTTTATCGTGTCACTTTTTTATGTAACCAGCAAATAAATTAAATTCTTTACTTGAGTAAAGTTCTGTAATAAAGTGACAGAAGAATGTTTTACACTTGTTCACGTCTTGAATCGTTTTATTTAAGTAAAATACATATGAAGTATTAAACATTAAGACAGTCTCTCGTGGTGCAAAGGGCCAGTGAAGGAACTACAATAGACAGTAACTATACAGACAGTCCGTCATTTATATCATTTGTATAGTTTTCGTAATTTTTCACTTATTTAGTAATTTCAACAAAATAATTCAACATTTAAATGACAAATTTAAGAATATACTGTTACTACAAATTATACTAGAATAATGCATTTGAAGATGTAAAGCTTCAGACTAGAGCAGATTAGATCAATTCCCCCGTGATCAATACAATCAATACTAATCTCATCTAATTTACTTTTAAATGTATGCTTTTATTTTGAAGGTAAATGTCTTATTCTGACGACGCAGCACCTCTTATAATTTTATGTCAACTTTTAAAATTGATTTGTGATTGTGTGATTGATTAGATGTTATTGATTTGAATAAAACACAAACTGACCAGGCGTCACTAAACCGATCAGATTAAAGTTTAATAAGAAACATATCAGCTTATTAGAAGAGTTCATTTTAGCTCCAAAGATTCATAAAAAAAGATTAACAACCAAAATATTCACTATTAAAATAAAGAAAATTAAATTAAGTTAAAATTTAAATTTGCTTAATTTCCCTGTTTTGGATTTTCTTTTATGCTTCTTTGGTTTTGAGTCATTCCTCAGGTGTGGGCGGGGACAACAGGAAGGTGTACATACATGTTTTTATCACGCCCATGGGTGAAAGAGAAGTCCTGAGTCTTCAGATTACCTCACAAAAATGGACGACAACGCAAGACGACATGTAAAATCAACTGGATTATTTTCTAAATTTGTAGTGATGATCTCTCTGGATCACCAGATCAATCCTCTGACAGGATTGATCTGGTGACTTGGTCTTTAGTTGGTTTGGGAACAAACTGGTGAAATAAAGTTTCAACTGAAACATCAAAATGCATCCAAGTGGCTTCATTATATATTTGACTTTGTTAGTGACAACTTATAGAACAACACAACAATATACTGGTTCATTTAAAGGCAACAACAATTACATTAGAGTCAGGGTCCAAATAAAGATCATCAATAACATCTCAGATGATCAATAACTTCTTTAAATGTCCACGTTCTTGTTCATGTGATGTTAAAACCCTGTTCAGTTACCAGACACAGAGAAGACTCTACTGACGGTGAGATGGTGAACCAACATGAGAATACTACACTTTAACATGTAGGTGGAGATAGATACTGTATTGATCCCTGTGTGTGTGTGTGTGATCCTGTACAGAGTGAACTATCATCTCAGCAGTGTGAGTGTTTCTCTACACAGGAGGAGACTCTCCCTTGATGTGACACAGAGACACTGAGGAACCAAACTTAAACCTAAACCCAAACCCAAACCCAGGGTAGAGAGGTTCAGTGAAGGTGGAGGTGAAGGTGTGGAGGTGGATCAGAGAGCCAGAGGAGACTCTGTAGAAGGACAGAGTACCAGCAGACCAGTCCAGATACACTCCTACTCTGTTAGAGGAGAAGAAGGAGGAGGGGGGGGATACCTATGATTGTTCTTCTGTTATTGTGACAGACAGAGTATCCCCTATCAGAGCAGTTCAGACTCCAGGACTTTTCATTCCTTCCAATCCAACAGTCATCACATCTTCCTCTCCTCATGGTTCCTCTGTATGTCACTCCTATATTAACATCTCCTCTCCACTCCACCTCCCAGTAACATCTCCCAGTCAAACCATTTCTACACAACACCTGTTGGTACATAATAAATCTCTCTGGGTGATCAGAATATCGCTGCTCCTCCATCACCCATTTCACCTTCCTGTTGTTCTCAGACAGAGAGAGGTTTTTGTTTACTGTGTTTGGGTCCAGTGTGAGTTTACAGGCATCTGATGGGAGAACAAGACACAATACAGCATCAGTTTCTGATCTGAGATCTGATCTGTTATTAGTTGATTTATTGTCAGCCATCATCTTCATTCTCAGCAGGATCTGAATGAATGGATGTCTATGCTGCTGTGTAGATAGTTGAATGTTCATGAATGAAACTAAATCCACACTTACACTTCCTCGGTCCTGATTTCAACCACCTCACTCCACCATGGTCGACTCTGGGGGGGGGGAAACCAAGTCAGACCATCATATTCTCTTTGATATTGAAACATGGACATTTAATAACCTTCACTATGAAGGATTTTCCAACAACATCACTGATATCCTCCATGAAACATGAAACAACATGACCCAGCTTCACAGTCTGACTGAGAACATCATGGCTGCCAACTCCACCCCTCTAGAAGACATTGCCTCTCCATACCTGAGAGTGTCCAGTCTCCAGTGTGGATCCTCCAGTCCAGCAGAGAGCAGCTTCACTCCTGAGTCTCCTGGGTGATTGTAGCTCAGGTCCAGCTCTCTCAGATGGGAGGGGTTGGAGCTCAGAGCTGAGGCCAGAGAAGCACAGCCTTCCTCTGAGACCAGACAGCCTGACAGCCTGGAAACACACCAGACAAGATCCATGTTAGATGTTGTTAGTATACCACTCTGAGATCAGCTGCTAGCAGAAACTTCAACTGTCTCCAATACAAACAGCTGACCCAGGAGCTGCTTTGTGTTTTCATCCGGTTCATCTGGTTTGAAAGTTCTTGCATCAAGTCCTTTCTGTGTTTAGGTTTCTACAACAGAGGCAGTGAGGAGAGGAAGTGAAGACATATCCTGATGGAAAGTAATTCACTGACTAGAAGGAAGAGCTAAATGTTGGTATCACTACTAACAGGTTAGATGTTCACTGACTGACATGAACCTTCATGTGAACAGATTTAAATGGTCATGTATTGACCAGGTTGAGGCATTCCTCTGTGAGCTGGTTTTGATTCAACCTGACAAAATGGATAGAAAAGTTTCATTTCTATTTGAGACATTTAGTTTTCCAGAGCGACACACTGAGCAGGAAGGACACATTTGATGTGATTAACATCATATTGTGTTTCCAACATCTCCTTCCTTTGGAAGATTATTCCTCATGTTGTCAGCCTGTTCTTGATCTTCCATTCTCTCAGGCTGCTGAACGGGTTGTCAATGAAAGTAAGTCTTCCAAAGGCATCCTGTTGTATTAATGGGCCAATCAGCCTCATGACATTTCTCCATTGAGTTGTTGTGACTGTTGAGTTTCATCCTCCAGTCAAAATGTGATGTAGTTACAATCATGAGAAATAATATTGTGTGAAGGTGTGATTTAAACCTGTCACTCTGACCACCAACTGGCAGGAATGATCAGGTTAATAAATAAATCCCCTGAAGAAGAAGCAGTGCTCTGGGTAGGGGAGCTTTCTGAATCCTCCTCTAATGTTGTTGTGAGACCACATGGGGTTTACTGTGTAGACAGGGACTGCTCACTCAGTAAAGAAGAGATGTAACACAATAGGTCAGATTCATAAAACACACCGCCGATGTAACGTGACGTTAAACACCATCGCGGTGTCTCATTCATAAACGTGGGTTACAACCCGGTTTTACCGCTTGTGTTTTCTGTGGCAAACACCTTTCTAGACTGACGATATGAAACCTGTGAAATGGATTTTCTTTTCTAGAACGTTCTCAAACATGTTTAGCCACTTTTGACAATCTGCATCAGTTCTTGTGTCGTTTGAAAAACGCATTGATGTTGTACTGTGTAATGATAGTAACCATAGCAACGGGCAGTTCATTGGAGACCGGCAGCTCGCCAACAAGAAGCCTCGTTTTTATCTCCACAAACTGTTAATAAATAACAAGTGTCATTTGCCTCCACATAATTCCGGACATAGCAGATGTGTTCCACAGATGTTTTCTGTTTCAGTACTTCTTTTAAAACACAGAGCTTTTGATTGATAGGCTTCTGATCGTCTTTGGCATGATAACGCGTCCATTTTCCTTTCCAGGCCTTCAGTTAGTGACTCTTAAATATGTAACACCTCATGAACATGTCATCTGGGACACGGTGGAGAATAACGGGAATGTTTCCGCTGCACTAATTACCACCACGGTAACTTTATAAATGAGCTAAAATTACCATGACGCAGATTTTTAGAATGGATTCTATCATGAAGGTTTACACCAAACAAGATGACATTGATCAAACCAGAAAACGTATCTGACCAGAAATAAAATGAAGAGCAGAATACAAAGACATCAAAAACCAACGAAGCAATGTTACAGTCCCAACAAAAGCATCATGTGACCCAACCTGAGAGTCTCCAGTCTACAGTCTGGACTCCCCAGTCCAGCAGAGAGTAGCTTCACTCCTGAATCCTGCAGGTCGTTGTTACTCAGGTCCAGGACTCTCAGACTCTCAGACTTGGAGCTGAGAACTGTGGCCAGAGCTTCACAGCTTCTCTCTGACAGCCGACAGCCACTCAGCCTGAAGAAGAATCAGATATAAAAAACAAATAAATTAATGTGTAAAGTCACATCTGATATATTGAATATATCCAGTTATCTGTGCTGCACCTACACAGATCTATTGGAGGCTT
Organism: Hoplostethus mediterraneus; assembly: GCA_034670385.1. Classification (NCBI taxonomy): domain Eukaryota; kingdom Metazoa; phylum Chordata; class Actinopteri; order Trachichthyiformes; family Trachichthyidae; genus Hoplostethus; species Hoplostethus mediterraneus. The sequence continues at coordinate 1,666,362 of JAXDDW010000065.1, forward strand.
TGACCACTGGCTGCAGCCCCAGAAGACCCTCCTCTGAAGCAGAGTATTTCTTCAGGTCAAACACCTCCAGGTCTTCTTCTGATGACAGTAAGATGAAGACCAGAGCTGACCACTGAGCAGGGGAGAGTTGGTCTGTGTAGAGACTTCCTGATCTCAGGTACTGTTGGATCTCTCACTAGAGAATGGTCATTCAGCTCATTCAGACAGTGGAACAGATTGATGCTTCTCTCTGGAGAGGGATTCTTCCTGATCTTCTCCTTGATGTACTGGACTGTTTTCTGATTGGTCTGTGAGCTACTTCCTGTCTCTTCCACCAGGCCTTGCAGGAGAGTCTGATTGGTCTCCAGTGAAAGACCCAGCAGGAAGCGGAGGAACAAGTCCAGGTGTCCATTAGGACTCTGTAAGGCCTTGTCCACAGCTCTCTGGTAGAAGATAGTTTCAGGTTGGTATTGTGGTGTGGCTTCTGACTGTTTTGGTGAATTCTTGGTAATGTTTTGTTCTGCTGGTGTCTTGAACAGGGACCATATACGTTTTATTAGAGAACCTTCTGTGGTTAACTGTGTTTCTCCCAGCAGATTGACACCAGTGGTGATGAATGACAGAAAGACATGAACAGCAGCCATAAACTCCTGAATGCTCAGATGGACAAAGCAGAACACCTGTTTCTGGTCCTGGTACAGCCCACGCTCCTCTTTAAAGATCTGTGTGAACACTCCTAAGTACACTGAGGCTGCTCTGATATCGATGCCACACTCGGTCAGGTCTGCTTCATAGAAGATCAGGTTGTCTTTCTCCAGCTGCTCAAAAGCCATTTTTCCCAGAGACAGAATCATCTTCCTGGTCTCTGTATTCCAAAGTGGATCTGTCTCAGCTCTCCCATGATACTTGACATTCCCCTGTTTGGACTGAACCACCAGGAAGTGGATGAACATCTCAGTCAGGGTCTTGGGCATCTTTCCTCTCTGATTGATTGTCAACACATGATGCAGAACTGTAGCAGAGATCCAGCAGAAGACTGGGATGTGGCACATGATGTGGAGGCTTTGTGATGTCTTGATGTGGGAGATGATTCTGCTGGCCAGCTCCTCATCTCTGAATCTCTTCCTGAAGTACTCCTCCTTCTGTGGATTAGTGAACCCTCTCACCTCTGTCACCATGTCAACACACTCAGGAGGGATCTGATTGGCTGCTGCAGGTCGTGTGGTTATCCAGAGGTGAGCAGAGGGAAGCAGTATCCCCTTGATGAGGTTTGTCAGCAGCACATCCACTGAGGTTGACTTTGTAACATCAGTCCAGATCTGGTTGTTCTGGAAGTCTAGAGGAAGTCGACACTCATCCAGACCGTCAAAGATCAACACAACCTGGAACTTGTCAAAGCTGCAGATTCCTTTGGTCTCAATGAAGAACTTTTTTTTTTTAAGAAGTATTTAACTTGTATTCTGATTGCCAAACTTTCTGGGTTTTATCATGTCACTTTTTTATGTAAGCAGCAAATAAATGAAATTCTTTACTTGACACTGTAAAGTTCTGTAATAAAGTGGCAGAAGAATGTTTTGCACTTGTTCAGGTCTTGAATCGTTTTATTTAAGTACAATACATATAAAGTATTAAACATTAAGACAGCCTCTTGTGGTGCAAAGGGCCAGTGAAGGAACTACAATAGACAGTAACTATACATATCTATACACAGACAATACGTCATTTATATCAATTGTATAGTTTTTGTAATTTTTCACTTATTTAGTAATTTCAACAAAATAATTCAACATTTAAATGACTAATTTAAGAATATACTATTACTACAAATTATACTAGAATAATGCATTTGAAGATGTAAAGCTTCAGACTAGAGCAGATTAGATCAATCTCCCCCAGTGATCAATACAATCAATACTAATCTCATCTAATTTACTTTTAAATGTATGCTTTTATTTTGAAGGTAAATGTCTTATTCTGACGACGCAGCACCTCTTACAATTTTATGTCAACTTTTAAAATTGATTTGTGATTGTGTGTGATTGATTAGATTTTATTTATTTGAATAAAACACTGAAACTGAACACGCATCACTAAACCGATCAGATTAAAGTTTAATAAGAAACGTATCAGCTTATTAGAAGAGTTCATTTTAGTTCCAAAGATTCATAAAAAAAAAGATTAACAACCAAATTATTCACTATTAAAATAAAGACAATTAAATTAAGTCAAAATTTTTATTTAAAATTTGCTTCATTTTCCTGTTTTTTCTTTGGATTTTCTTTTATGCTTCTTTGGTTTTGAGTCATTCCTCAGGTGTGGGCGGGGAACAACAGGAAGGTGTACATACATGTTTTTATCACGCCCATGGGTGAAAGAGAAGTCCTGAGTCTTCAGATTACCTCACAATAATGGACGACAACGCAAGACGACATGTAAAGTCAACTGGATTATTTTGTGAGTTTGTAGTGATGATCTCTCTGGATCAGTCACCAGATCAATCCTCTGACAGGATTGATCTGGCGACTTGGTCTTTTATTTAGTTGGTTTGGGAACAAACTGGTGAAATAAAGTTTCAACTAAAACATCAAAATGCATCCGAGTGGCTTCATTATATATTTGTGACTTAGTGACAATTTATAGAACAACACAACAATATACTGGTTCATTTAAAGGCAACAACAATTACATTAGAGTCAGGGTCCAAATAAAGATCATCAATCACATGCTCAGATGATCAATAACTTCTTTAAATGTCCACGTTCTTGTACATGTGATGTTAAAACCCTGTTCAGTTACCAGACACAGAGAAGACTCTACTGACGGTGAGATGGTGAACCAACATGAGAATACTACACTTTAACATGTAGGTGGAGATAGATACTGTATTGATCCCTGTGTGTGTGTGTGTGATCCTGTACAGAGTGAACTATCATCTCAGCAGTGTGAGTGTTTCTCTACACAGGAGGAGACTCTCCCTTGATGTGACACAGAGACACTGAGGAACCAAACTTAAACCTAAACCCAAACCCAAACCCAGGGTAGAGAGGTTCAGTGAAGGTGGAGGTGAAGGTGTGGAGGTGGATCAGAGAGTCAGAGGAGACTCTGTAGAAGGACAGAGTACCAGCAGGATAGTCCAGATACACTCCTACTCTGTCAGGGGAGAAGAAGGAGGAGGGGATATGTATGTCTGTTCTTCTGTTATTGTGACAGACAGAGTAACACCCATCATAGCAGGACAGACTCCAGGACTTTTCATTCCCTCCAATCCAACAGTCAACATCATCTCCTCTCCTCCTGATTCCTCTGTATGTCACTCGTATATCAACCTCTCCTTTCCTCTCCACCTCCCAGTAACATCTCCCAGTCAGACCATTTCTACACAACACCTGTTGGTTCCAGTCTTCAAATCTCTCTGGGTGATCAGGATATTGCTGCTTCTCTTTCACCAGTGTCACCTTCCTGTTGTCCTCAGACAGAGAGACGTATCTGTTTGCTGTGTTTGTGTCCAGTGTGAGTTCACAGGTATCTGATGGGAGAACAAGACACAATACAGCATCAGTTTCTGATCTGAGATCTGTTCTGATTATTAGTTGATTTATTGTCAGTGTCTGGGAGGGGCCTGCACAACTCAAGGTTTATTAGTCAGTCCAGGCAGAAATTTACTCCAGTGTGTATTCAACTTCTGGAGGGATTCTGAACTACTTGACTCATCTAGAGTATATTTTTCTTGCTTACCAGGTTGCTGTTAGCTGTACTTTGATTGCTTAAGTATCAGTGCTTTAATCAGTAGTCTATTGTTAGCTGCTAGTTGGTCAGTTTCTGTTTGGGTGATAGCCCTATTGAAGGTAGTCAAGTTCTCCCATACAACAACCCTTCTCCATTCTCTACACTGGCTCCCTGTAGCAGCTCGCATCCAGTCCAAGACCCTGGTGCTAGCCTACAGGGCGGTGAAAGGAACTGCTCCGTCTTACCTCCAGGCTATGGTCAAGCCCTACACCCCCGCCCGACCACTTCGCTCTGCTGCCTCGAGGCAACTGGTTGCCCCGTCGCTCAGAGGCCCTGCGGCCGATCTACACGGTCACGGCTCTTCTCTGTTCTGGCCCCACAGTGGTGGAATGAACTCCCCACTGATGTCAGGACAGCAGAGTCGCTGCCCATCTTTCGCCGCAGGCTGAAAACCCACCTCTTCAGGAGACACTACCCTGACCCTTCCTCCTAGCCATGACTACTTCTCGTCACTTATGTGCCTGAGCTCTTGTTTACTGGCTCTTGGATACACTTACTTGTCTTAGCTCTTGTTTATTGGCTCTTGGATACTTATTTGTCTTAGCTCTTGTTTTATTCGATTCTGTATTTGTCTCATTTGTTAAGATAAGTACGTTGCTAACTTATTGCACTCTTACATTAACACTAGTTATGCTCTTAGTTGCTTGTTTAGGAAGGAAATGCACTTATGACTTCTGGTGACTAGTAGTTTTCTTACCTACCTTTGTTGAATGCACTTATTGTAAGTCGCTTTGGATAAAAGCGTCTGCTAAATGACTGTAATGTCAGCCATCATCTTCATTCTCAGCAGGATCTGAATGAATGGATGTCTATGCTGCTGTGTAGATAGCTGAATGTTCATGAATGAAACTAAATCCACACTTACACTTCCTCAGTCCTGATTTCAACCACCTCACTCCACCATGGTCGACTCTGGGGGGGAAACCAAGTCAAACCATCATATTCTCTTTGATATTGAAACATGGACATTTAATAATCTTCCCTATGAAGGATTTTCCAACAACATCACTCATATCCTCCATGAAACAACATGACCCAGCTTCACAGTCTGACTGAGAACATCATGGCTGCTAACTCCACCCCTCTACAAGACATTGCTTCTCCATACCTGAGAGTGTCCAGTCTCCAGTGTGGATCCTCCAGTCCAGCAGAGAGCAGCTTCACTCCTGAGTCTCCTGGGTGATTGTAGCTCAGGTCCAGCTCTCTCAGATGGGAGGGGTTGGAGCTCAGAGCTGAGGCCAGAGAAGCACAGCCTTCCTCTGAGACCAGACAGCCTGACAGCCTGGAAACACACCAGACAAGATACATGTTAGATGTTGTTGGTATACCACTCTGAGATCAGCTGCTAGCAGAAACTTCAACTGTCTCCAATACAAACAGCTGACCCAGGAGCTGCTTTGTGTTTTCATCTGGTTCATCTGGTTTGAAAGTTCTTGCATCAAGTCCTTTCTGTGTTTAGGTTTCTACAACAGAGGCAGTGAGGAGAGGAAGTGAAGAAATATCCTGATGGAAAGTAATTCACTGGCTAGAAGGAAGAGCTAAATGTTGGTATCACTACTAACAGGTTAGATGTTCACTGACTGACATGAACCTTCATGTGAACAGATTTAAATGGTCATGTGTTGACCAGGTTGAGGAACCCTGACCTGAGAGAGACATTTATTTATTATTATCAAATGTATTTGTTTATTATTGTTATATATATATATATATATGTATGTGTATGTCTATGTATATGTATATATATACGCATGTGCATTTTAGTAGACACCATACTACTGAAGTATAATATAATACTTAATACTTCATTCTTCATTTCTATTTGAGACATTTAGTTTTCCAGAGCGACACACTGAGCAGGAAGGACACATTTGATGTGATTAACACCATATTGTGTTTCCAACGTCTCCTTCCTTTGGAAGATTATTCCTCATGTTGTCAGCCTGTTCTTGATCTTCCATTCTCTCAGGCTGCTGAACGGGTTGTCAATGAAAGTAAGTCTTCCAAAGGCATCCTGTTGTATTCATGGGCCAATCAGCCTCATGACATTTCTCCATTGAGTTGTTGTGACTGTTGAGTTTCATCCTCCAGTCAAAATGTGATGTAGTTACAATCATGAGAAATAATATTGTGTGAAGGTGTGATTTGAACCTGTCACTCTGACCACCAACTGGCAGGAATGATCAGGTTAATAAATAAATCACATGAAGAAGAAGCAGTGCTCTGGGTAGGGGAGCTTTCTGAATCCTCCTCTAATGTTGTTGTGAGACCACATGGGGTTTACTGTGTAGACAGGGACTGCTCACTCAGTAAAGAAGAGATGTAACACAATAGGTCAGATTCATAAAACACACCGCCGATGTAACGTGACGTTAAACACCGTCGCGGTATCTCATTCATAAATGTGGGTTACAACCCGGTTTTACCGCTTGTGTTTTCTGTGGCAAACACCTTTCTAGACTGACGATATGAAACCTGTGAAATGGATTTTCTTTTCTAGAATGTTTTCAAACATGTTTTGCCACTTTTGACAATCTGCAGCAGTTCTTGTGTCGTTTGATACCGCAGTGATGTTGTACTGTGTAGTGATAGTAACCATAGCAACGGGCAGTTCATTGGAGACCGGCAGCTCGCCAACAAGAAGCCTCGTTTTTATCTCCACAAAATGTTAATAAATCACTTGAAGTGTCATTTGCCTCCACATAATTCCAGCGGACATAGCAGATGTGTTCCACAGATGTTTTCTGTTTCAGTACTTCTTTTAAAACACAGAGCTTTTGATTGATAGACTTCTGATCGTCTTTGGCATGATAACGCGTCCATTTTCCTTTCCAGGCCTTCAGTTAGTGACTCTTAAATATGTAACACCTCATGAACATGTCATCTGGGACACGGTGGAGAATAACGGGAATGTTTCCGCTGCACTAATTACCACCACGGTAACTTTATAAATGAGCTAAAATTACCATGACGCAGATTTTTAGAATGGATTTCTATCATGAAGGTTTTACACCAAACAAGATGACATTGATCAAACCAGAAAACGTATCTGACCAGAAGTAAAATGAAGAGCAAAATACAAAGACATAAAAACCAACCAGCAATGTTACAGTCCCAACAAAAGCATCATGTGACCCAACCTGAGAGTCTCCAGTCTGCAGTCTGGACTCCCCAGTCCAGCAGAGAGCAGCTTCACTCCTGAATCCTGCAGGTCATTGTTACTCAGGTCCAGGTCTCTCAGACTGGAGGACTTGGAGCTGAGAACTGTGGCCAGAGCTTCACAGCTTCTCTCTGACAGCTGACAGCCACTCAGCCTGAAGAAGAATCAGAGATTAAAAAAAACACAAATAACTTAATGTCTAACGTCACATCTGATATATTGAATATGTCCAGTTATCTGTGCTGCACCTACACAGATCTATTGGAGGCTTTGACCACTGGCAGCAGCCCCAGAAGACCCTCCTCTGAAGCAGAGTATTTCTTCAGGTCAAACACCTCCATCTCTTCTTCTGATGACAGTAAGATGAAGAACAGAGCTGACCACTGAGCAGGGGAGAGTTTCTCTCTGGAGAGACTTCCTGATGTCAGGTACTGTTGGATCTCCTCCACTAGAGAACGGTCATTCAGCTCATTCAGACAGTGGAACAGATTGATGCTTCTCTCTGGAGAGGGATTCTCGTTGATCTTCTCCTTGATGTACTGGACTGTTTTCTGATTGGTCTGTGGGCTACTTCCTGTCTGTTTCCCCAGACCTCGTAGGAGAGTCTGATTGGTCTCCAGTGAAAGACCCAGCAGGAAGCGGAGGAACAAGTCCAGGTGTCCATTAGGACTCTGTAAGGCCTTGTCCACAGCACTCTGGTAGAAGATAATTTCAGGTTGGTATTGTGATGTGGCTTCTGACTGTTTTGGTGAATTCTTGGTAATGTTTTGTTCTGTTGGTGTCTTGAACAGGGAGCGTATACGTTTTATTCGAGAACCTTTAGTGGTTAACTGTGTTTTTCCCAGCAGATTGTCTCCAGTGGTGGAGGTTAACTGTGTTTCTCCCAGCAGATTGACACCAGTGGTGACGAATGACAGAAAGACATGAACAGCAGCCAGAAACTCCTGAATGCTCAGATGGACAAAGCAGAACACCTGGTCCTGGTACAGCCCACGCTCCTCTTTAAAGATCTGTGAACACTCCTGAGTACACTGAGGCTGCTCTGATATCGATGCCACACTCGGTCAGGTCTGCTTCATAGAAGATCAGGTTGCCTTTCTCCAGCTGCTCAAAAGCCAGTTTTCCCAGAGACACAATCATCTTCCTGGTCTCTGTATTCCAGAGTGGATCTGTCTTAGCTTTCCCATGATACTTGACATTCCCCTGTTTGGACTGAACCACCAGGAAGTGGATGTACATCTCTGTCAGGCTCTTGGGAATCTCTCCTCTCTGATTGGTTGTCAACACATGATCCATAACTGTAGCAGTGATCCAGCAGAAGACTGGGATGTGGCACATGATGTGGAGGCTTCGTGATGTCTTGATGTGGGAGATGATTCTGCTGGCCAGCTCCTCATCTCTGAATCTCTTCCTGAAGTACTCCTCCTTCTGTGGGTCAGTGAACCCTCTCACCTCTGTCACCATGTCAACGCACTCAGGAGGGATCTGATTGGCTGCTGCAGGTCGTGTGGTTATCCAGAGGCGAGCAGAGGGAAGCAGCTTCCCCTTGATGAGGTTTGTCAGCAGCACGTCCACTGAGGTTGACTCTGTAACATCAGTCCAGATCTGGTTGTTCTGGAAGTCTAGAGGAAGTCGACACTCATCCAGACCATCAAAGATCAACACAACCTGGAACTTGTCAAAGCTGCAGATTCTTTTGGTCTCAATGAAGAAATGATGAAGAAGTTCCACCAAGCTGAACTTTCTACCTTTCAGTAAGTTCAGCTCTCTGAAAGTGAATGGAAACATGAAGTGTACATTGTGGTTGGTTTTGTCTTCAGCCCAGTCCAGAGTGAACTTCTGTGTTAAGACTGTTTTACCGATGCCAGCCACTCCCTTCGTCATCACTGTCCTGATTGGTTCCTCTCTTCCAGGTAAGGGTTTAAAGATGTCTTCACATGTGATTGTTGTTTCTGGTCTGGCTGGTTTCCTGGATGCTGTTTCAATCTGTCTGACCTCATGTTCATCATTGACCTCTCCACTCCCTCCCTCTGTGATGTAGAGCTCTGTGTAGATCTGATTCAGAAGTGTTGGGTTTCCTGCTTTAGCGATCCCCTCAAACAAACACTGAAACTTCTCCTTCAGATCAGATTTCAGTTGATGTTGACACCCTGCATCAGGAGTTTCTGAATGACCAAACAACAAATAACACCAATGAGTGGATGTTGAGGTAAATATGAGAAATGAGAACATTTCCAGGTGAACAAGTTCATTTCCCAACTCCATTGTAACTATTCAGCTCATCAGACAATCAGGTCCTGACTGTTCAGTCCAATGTGGAAGGCAACACAACTGTTTTTTTATTAATGTTTGACTGTGATCAGCATCTTACACTCACATGAACATGATCAATATTTTCACCAATGATCCCTGAGGATTTTGATCATTGATCTTACAATGAGTTATTGAATAGATCTCATTTGAGAAACTGTCGTCTTACTGATCTCCAGAGAATCCTCCAGCAGTGTGATCTTCAGAAGTGCCTCTCTGCTGCTCCTCCTCCTCTGATCTTCCTCCTCACCGTCCATCTCCTCCTCGTCCTCCCTCTGCCTTCCTAAGCATTCTGGGTAATCTGGACTCTGAATAATATAGAAATGAACCTTTCTTAGTAAACTGATGGACCACAACATCAGATCCATCTGTCAGACTGAAAGCCCACTGGTCTAAAGATGCAGCATGGAGACGATGAGGACCAGAATGGTTGTTCTTCATTTGTAGCTGAAGTAAAAGGTGTTGTACATTTTGTGATGGCCCTGGGCCATTGTGTTTTGTTGGCCTCTCTGTGCTCCTCCCTTCCCAGGGTTTCCCTGCCTGTCTCCTCCCATCTCGTCAGGGAGATCCACCCCACCTGTGGCCTCACCTATAAAGGCATGGCTTTTCTAAGATGGCTGCCTCTCTCCCTCCTGGATGGCTGGTGCCTCCAGGCACCCCAGCGTAGTGTTGTTTGGTTTGGTTTGGTTTGGTTTGGTTTGGTTGTGTTCTGTTGTACACTTAAATTCTGTTCTTTAAATAAATGTATGGTTAAATTGAACTGGTCGCTGTGCGGTTCTCCCTCCTTGGTTGTGCTCTTGAACGAGCTGGGCATAACAATTTACACACCTTGAATATGGAGGCCAGGTCTGATTGATGCTCCTGGGCAGACTGACCACTGGGAACTTCTGACCTCTCCTGGTGGAGTCTGGAGAAAACATGATGTAACACACACACACACACACACACACACACACACACACACACACACACACACACATAGGTAACTGTAGATGTTGCTCTGATTAAAACAGAAATGATGATAGAAAAAGTTTGTATGGTCAGAAAAAAACATCTAGGATGAAAGACTGTTAAAATATTTAATAATGCTACATGTTTTAATGCTAGCTCATCTTTTGACAGAACTTTTGTTCTTTAAAATGAAGAATCAATTAAATTGTTGCCTTGGCTCAGAGTGGTGTCCATCTTTGAAGACAAGAGGAACATCAATAGACTGGTCACTCTTCATGGACACACAGCTGGGTACAGGGGAGTCTGGTCTCTCCTGGTGGGCGGGGCTTCAACACAACACAGACAGACCTTTTACTCTGGATAGTGATGGTGTCATGACATCACTGCTGAGCTCTGAGATGGAGAACAGTCATGGACAGTCAGAGATCCTCATCTTACCTCTGAGCTTTGGTCTGGCGGTCATGTTCCCCAGACAGAGAGGTTGTAGAGGTAGGGACCCCCTCCTCTCTCTCCTCACACAGATTCATAGTAGAGCGTCCAGCTGGACAGAAACACACCAACATGCTGTTAGCTGGACTCATTCACCACAACAAGGTTTCATTACAGAGAGATTACTAACAGGGTTTCATCAGTCATGTCAGACTGATGACAAACATACATTGTGTGTATTTGTACAACGTGTTGAAAATACTAGGACCACCTGCTGTGTGTATCAGACAGACTGACCAGGTCCATCTAGACAGGATGTTTCAGACTAAGATGGTTAGTTTCAACTAAATACAGCAACGTGACCAATGTGACGTCATGTTAAATGTGTCCATATTGGTGATGTAACATCATCAATGTCGTCCTGTCTGAGATCCCTTACTAGACCTGATCTGAGGTCGGTTCTGGTTGGTAGATTCCTGTCCTGTTAACCAACCACATTCAACCCGTTTTCACAAAGTGTCAGGAAGCTGTTAGCATCGTTGCTAGTGAGAGTCAAAGTATTGAAGAGGTTTCCCTCAAACCTGTAGGCTCTGCAACACATTACTACAACTACTGTTATTACAAGACTTGAACACGAACACCAAAACTAACATGTTAGAAAACTGTTAGAAGAGAGTTGAGTTGCGGTTCGGGCCTGAACGGGTTTTCAGACGGACACACTTCAACTTATTATCAACTAAACAAGATCATGGTACAGATATTAAAGTATAATATAAGTACAATAAAACACTGTAAACTGTCGTTTAAAGTGTTGGTTACAATACCTTTAGTGAGGACGATATTCAAGACGAGAACAAAGGTGAAAGTTGACAAAAGTCTGAGAGAGAGAGAGAGGGAGAGAGAGGGAAAGAGAGGGCGTGACAGAGAGAGAGAGAGAGAGAGAGAGAGAGGGAGGGCCTGACAGAGAGAGAGAGAGAGAGAGCGAGACAGAGAGAGAGGGAGGGCGTGACAGAGAGAGAGATAGAGAGAGAGAGAGAGAGAGGGAGGGAGAGAGAGAGAGAGAGCGAGAGGGAGGGTGTGACAGAGAGAGAGAGAGAGAAAGACAGAGCGAGAGGAAGGGCGTGACAGAGAGAGAGAGAGAGAGAGAGAGAGAGAGAAAGGGCATGACAGAGAGAGAGAGCGAGAGAGAGAGAGGAAGGGCATGACAGAGAGAGAGAGAGAGAGAGAGAGAGGGAGGGTGTCACAGAGAGAGAGAGAGAGAGACAGAGAGAGAGAGAGGGAGAGAGAGAGAGCGAGGGCGTGACAGAGAGAGAGAGAGAGAGAGAGGGAGGGTGTGACAGAGAGAGAGAGAGAGAGAGAGATGGAGGGTGTCACAGAGAGAGAGGGAGAGAGAGAGACAGAGAGAGAGACAGAGAGAGAGGGAGAGGGAGAGAGACTATTTAACGGAGACATGTACCGTCAGAAAAAATCATCTGGATGAAAACATGATGTTTCTAATGTTACATATTCACGGTCATCAATTCCTAAGGGGGTCTCCACTATTGCGCCCAACAGTCATTAGAGCGACCGCTACAATATACTGTCAGTCCAGAAGGGGTCGCTACTGATACTTTGATAATGACTGCTTCCTGAAACCGCCCTTACCTGAGTTTACAATACTGCAATAGTCTCTATCATGTACAAACAGAATTCAATCAAACTTCAGTAAAGAAGCCAGCCTACATCCTGCTGTAGCAGCTCAATCCACCAGAGGGCGCCCTGTCTCTCTCTCGCTGGAATCACATCTAACTAATAACATGCAACCGAATATTTCTCCTGAGACACTCTAGCAGATGGAAATACCACAGCAGTCTGCAATGTTGCCTCATTTATATAAAAAAAAAACCCGAAAACGACATTTTCAATTTGTGTGCAATATTTTTTCTTAATGTTAATGTTTGTTTTAATATTAAAGGGTAACAAAACACCCATCTAGTGGTTAAAACACGCTACTGCAATACTGATCTTGGACATCATGTGCCTATTCTTGCTTTTAAAATAAGTTATTTCGTGTACACTGTTTTTTAAATTCTGTGTATTGTAGGTTCCTTGCAGACGTACAATACAAAACAATTGTCGATAAAACAGTTGTATTTTCATTTACTCCAGATTTCTCTTTCTTATACTTTATTTTCCCTTTGGTCGCCCAGACAGTTGTAACATGTTCGTCAATAAGGCTTTTATTTTGAAAATGATAACCTGATAGCCTACTTACTTTTTACCTTGTTGTTTGGTATAAGTTCTGTTTGAGTTTTGTTCGTGATTTTCGGAAGCCTTATAGTAAATATTCCTCTTGCCTTTATGATCCTGTCCTGTCAAAACAGCCTGCAGCGCGTTCATCGATGAGGCTTTTACTTTGAAGGTTGCGATTGGAAGTCGTACTTTTGTTCCCGTCTGATTTGACAGACTCTCTCCCTCCCCGGGGTGCGGGCCACCCAGCAGGACGGCGTCTCATTTGAACGTCAGCGTCCATTGATGAGGCTTCTGACGCAATCTGAGGCTGAGCGTCACCAGAACCAGTCCAACCAGTCCAGTCACAGACCCGCTGCTGGTTTCAGACAGGACAGGTGGAGCCGGTAGAGCAGGTGGTGTTTCTACCAGGTGTGGTTGGGAAGCTCAGCTCCCAGCCAGCCACTCGGTCTCCAGTGTTCCCGGCGTGTTCCAGGTTCCAGGCAGAAGCTCCATGTTCCTCGTAGCGGTGCTGGTGGGTCTGGTGTGCGGCGGGTACGTCCTGCTCGTCACCACGCTGTTCAGGACGTCCACATGCAAAGGAAACGCGGCGATGGCAGGGAAGACGGTCATCATCACAGGTAGGCTTCAATTAGCTGTATCTGTCTGTCTACCTGTCTGTCTGTCTGTCTGTCGTTTTAAATCCATGTAAAAACATCAAGTAGAAATTGAAGAATCTCCATTTTTATAATCCATTTTCTGGTCACCACCTGAGGATGTGACTCGACCTCAGCGGAGATGTCAGAGGAATTGTCTTTTAAAGGGAAATACCACATCAGCAACATTACAACCAAGCAGTAGTAAGGAGGTCAGAGGTCACAGCGCTTCAGAGCCTGAGGGCTGAGGGGCCTGGCTGGAGCCTATCCCAGAATGCTTTGGGTGGAGGGCAGCGAAACACCATGGAGGGGTCGGCTGTCCATCGCAGGGTGAACACATAGACAGACTGACACTGACAAAAACAGCCCATTGAGGTGTGTGTGTGTGTGTGTGTGTGTGTGTGTGTGTGTGTGTGTGTGTGTGTGTGTGTGTGTGTGTGTGTGTGTGTGTGTGTGTGTGTGTGTGTGTGTGTGTGTGTGTGTGTGTGTGTGTGTGTGTCGCTGCTGCAGGTGGGAACACCGGCATCGGTAAAGCCACAGCTTGCCATCTGGCCAGGAAGGGATCCAGAGTGATCCTGGCCTGCCGCAGCCGGGAGAAGGCCGAGGCCGCCATCGCCGACATAAAACAGGTTTGGATGAACCCGGTCTGTAGATGAACCTTGACCTCCATTGTGCCGCAGAGCGCGTCGCATCGTGATGACGTAATCGTGCTCGGCGGCACAAGGCAACCGGCCTCGTGTGACATCGTCCTTAGAAACATTACCAGTAGTTTATTCTCCCGTCTGAAGAGTGACATTCGTTTTGGGGGCGTTTCTCGCGGCCAGAAAGAGCCACTGCTCTGATTGGCTGTCACTACTACAGGCTCCGCCCCTCTCACTGTCCAAAACGTCAGATGATTGGTTGACTCTTTCTACATCACAAATTCAACTAAATTCAATTTTCAAGTCAGATAATTTTACATTTTAACTGAACGAAGAACATCCAAGAGTGTTTTATTATTTTATTTATTATTGTTTTATTTATTTGATTTTATTTTAACTCTGTTGCTGTTTTTTGTTTCTTTTTATTGCCTCTTTAAGCAATTTGTAACTTCTGTTTTGAAAAAGTGTCACATAAATAAAGTTTATGGTTTTATCGTTAATTGTCCCGGACATACTGTAATTTCATTGGTGAATAAAGTTGGTTGTGGTTCTCTGTGACTGATTTAAATGGACATACTACTACTACTACTACTACTACTACTACTACTACTACTACTACTACTACTACTACTAATAATAATAATAATAATAATAATAATAATAATAATATCAATATCAGCTCATGAAAACATCTGCTCTTTCAGGTGACCGGCAGTACTGATGTGGTCTACATGCAGTTGGACCTGGGCAGTCTGAAGTCGGTCCGCTGCTTCGTCCAGAACTTCCTCCAGACTGAGGCGAGGCTGGATCTGCTGATCAACAACGCCGGTAAGAGGAACTTTAACAGCCCAGTAATAGACTAAACACAGTCTGCCTCTCGTTTCTAGGAGATACATGAGATAAATGTCACTTGACTGAGTTGGGTTGGATGGAAGCAGAGGAGGAAGGACCTCCTGGGGTGATCTCGCATCAAATTTGTTGTAGTAAATTTCGTATGATATTTGAATTGAGTGAAACAAGCAAGAGGTCATGTGACACGTTGGGAGTAAACAAGGAAAATGCCCCCCAGCATAACAGAGCCACCGGACCCCCCCACTGTAGGCTCCAGCATTCAGGGTGTACCGTCCTCTTGGTGGACGCCACACATGCACAATATGGTGAAGGATGACTCATCTGACCAGATCACGATCCCTAACCCTAACCCTAGCCCCTAGTGGCACCAGGAGGTAACTGCTCACTACCCAGAAACCCTGTGTAGTGAGGTCAGTAAACTACATGTTCTTCTCAGTGTGGTGGAGGGGGTGAAGAGATTCAGAAGCTTCTGGATTTCTCTCTCCAGTCTGGATCGGTCACTTCCTGTGTGGAGAAAACGTCCCACCAGTGACCAATCAGACACCAGGATTTAATTTGGACCAATAGGGAGAATCTACGGTCTCAGGTAGTGGGGACAGACAAGACAGGTTTATTTGTACATAAAACTCACTCCAGCTTTAACAATAAATGAATCTTGAAGTACCAGCAGGTTGTCTCTGACCAGCCTTCTGACTGACGTACAGGTTTGGTGGCGGACGGGCGGACAGAGGACGGTTTCGGTGTCCAGTTCGGTGTGAACCACCTGGGTCACTTCCTGTTGACCTGCCTGCTGTTGGACCGGATGAAGGAGGGCGGCGGCGGGCGTGTGGTCACCCTGTCGTCCATGGCTCACCGCTGGGGCCACATCGACTTTGAGGTTCGCTTTCAACTTACTGCTGCTGTCGTGGGGCAAAAAGCAAACTCCCCCTCCAGCGGTTATGAGACGATCATTCATCTACACAGTTTTCATCTGACAACAACTCAGTTTTCCCCTTACACATGTATGAAACAGGCGTATCTTCCTTTAGTTGGTTTACTGGTTTTCACTCCTGCAGTGTAATCGTGTAATCCAGGATCCATTGATCTTTAAGGGTGGAATCAGGGTCCTTGTAAATGATGGAAGAATATTCAGTATACTATGATCTGATGGTTAAATGACTCGGCTGTCTTGATGTCTGTCATCACCGCACATTGTCACATGTCATTCTTCTTCCTGCTATTGGTTTCCTTCATGTCTTTAAATCAAAGGAAGAAAGAAAGGCATACATACATTACATCTCTTTTGCCTCGTTGCCAAGTATTTCGTGACTCTGTTCATGAAAAGTGCGATATAAATACCGTTTGTTGCCGGTTTGTAGGCTCTTGCGACGAACAAAGACCTCGGCACAGGGCGCTACAGCTGGCAGTTCTTCTACGCCTACTGCAACAGTAAACTGTGTAACGTCCTCTTCACCCACGAGCTGGCCAAGAGACTGGCAGGAACCAACGTCACCTGCTACAGCGTTCACCCAGGTGAGGCAGCCAACACCATCTCTTCTTAGCCCCTGATGACCTTTGACCTCCTTCCCATTGGTTGCTTATACAACAGATTCCCTCCTGAATGGAGCAACAGCTGCATAACTGCAATGTAAATGGTCATTAGTCCAATGAGTCATTTATGCTCAGCAGTGGGGAATCTGAAGAATGTGGGTGCGGGGAATCGTGTCAGCACCGGCATACCTTGTGTAGGAAGCTGTCAAAGATGTTATTCTATTGTTCTGATTTATTTTCCCCGTGGTCTCGAACCCTCGCCCTGCAGGCGTCGTGCGGACGGAGTTGTCCAGATATGTCAGCCTGTGGCAGAAGGTTTTCATCGACCCCATAGCCAGGCTGCTGTTCCTGGACCCGGAGACCGGCGCCCAGACCACGCTGCACTGCGCCCTCCAGGAGGGAATCGAACCACTGAGCGGATGTTACTTCTCCTGCTGCGCTGTACAGGAAGTGGGCGCCAGGGCCAAGGATGACGCCGTGGCCAGGAAGCTGTGGGAGGTCAGCGAGAGGATGTGCAGCCTTTCGTAAGATGGAACGAACACAAAGGAGGTTGAAGTTTGTTGTTCTTAAAGGGTTTGAACGGGCACAACGCTCCCTGATGATTTACTGTGGTTTTAAAAACTTGATGACGTCTTGAGGTGGCTAGGCCTCTGATACAGCATTTCACACATAGGACATTAAACATCTCCACTGATTCAACCGTTTTGCCATTTCACACAATAAAGCTCTTAAATGGATTCACTTTGAAGCTTGAAGTGTACAGCGTGTTGCTAACGCTACAGAGGCTCAACTCCCCCTGGGACCTCATGTACCCATGATACTGTAAAACACTTTGAATGAGATGGAGTGGAAACAAACCATCCACTGACTAATGTGTAAATACGTAATCATGTGAAAGATCATCAGGGTCATTGGCTTCTAACCCAACTAATCCCTTTGTCAGTGGAAATGATGTGGAAGTCTGTTTTGCTGAAGGGGGTCAGCTGAAGAAGTGATAGCAATGTGTTCTCATGTAGTATTCATCCTATTAAAGTGTCATATTGAAGAACTATGAGCAAAACTTGTATATTGCTTGTTGTACTTTCCAAAGGACCCCGCAAGTGTTTTCCAGTAATTATGACGGAATAAAGGCTTCTGAATCCAACACTCCTGTGTCCCTCCGTCTACACTAGCGGTCTCCAGTTATCGGACAGCCGTGGCTAGGCAGGTTTTCAAACACTAAACACACCAAACACTACATCAGCTGATTCCACTGCTTAGCTCTTCCTCTCTGATTGAAAGAGTGAAATTGGCTGCTGTGGTTTTTGTTGGAATGAGGATCTGGATGCACGCGGCTCTTGGTGGTACGTGGTTGGAGACAACCGCTGTAAAAAGCAGGGGCTCTGTAGGGGCTCCTAAGGGTTCCATGAAGTACCTTCAGGGTTATGAAGGGTTCCTCAAGGACCGCAATTCCCAACTACGTGTCATGGAAGCTGGCTAGGCTGCAGGTTTCCACTCCAACCAAACACATCGGCCGATTTCACGGATTAAGCCTCCCTGGTTGAATCAGCTGCAGTGATTGGTTGGAATGAAAACCTGCAGACTGTTGGACCTTCATGGCACACGGTTGAGAACCACCGCCCTAAAGGTTCCTCAAAGGCCTTTTTTACTTTTGGTGCACTCGTATGCAGAACATGACATGTCAGCATCTCAGCAGGGCCCCTTTAACGCCTGAACTTCCTGAGGAAATATTCAACAAGTTCCTGTGAGGAGCCGAGGCTTCCTTGGGGACATGATGTATCGTCTATGGCTCTAAAGGGGCTCTGCTGCCACCTAGTGTCTGGGGTCTGAAACATCAGAATCAGAAACGGGTTTATTGCCAAATATGTTTTCACATACAAGGAATTTGTCTTGGTGATTAGTGCATAACAATAAACATAGAAGAATAAGAACAAAACAAGAATAAAAGTACTGTAGAGGCAAAGGTCAGGAATACAATAAAAAATAGAGAAATTCACGCTAAAATATATGAAAAGATATAAGAAATAATAGAATAAAAAGAATATGTGCCATATACATGTGCAAGTGTATGTGCAAATTTGTGTGTTAATGTAACGCATTCAGATGATTTACGTTAATATAATGTGTAGTGTCCATGGGGGGGGGTCCATGTTACCCGGACCTTGTTGATTAGGCCGGTAGCAGAAGGAAAGAAGCTGGCATGGCATGATTTACAGATCCAGACTCGTACAGATGACATCCAGAAGACTTCCAGCACATCTGAGAACGTTTTCTTGTTCGATATGATTTAGTAATATAAGATCATTATATGTGTGTTTTGTCATATTTGAAAGATGTTGGTGAGATGTAACTACTTCTACGGCCGGGACCCCCTAAAACCCCTACAAGGACCCTTGGACGCCTCAGGACCCCACTTTGGGAAATGCTGATTTATACCACACACCAACACCATCCAGTCAGTCGGTCAAACTACCTGACAGCATGAAAAACCTTCACAGAAACACAACTGACTTGCTTTGAGAAGTCCAAACCAGACTGTCTGACATGTAATTCAACCTGTTTTTTCCCAGTTTTTTCATGTTCTTACGTACTTGGCTGTGAGGAGAACTTCCCATCAGAGACAATAAAGTTGAATTGAACTGAAGCTGCATTTACTGCACGGTTGTGATTTTTATTGTTGATGTGAAGTCTAAAGTATTAGTTATGACCTTTGACACATAAAACAATAAAAGAAGCTGCTGCTGGTCTGGTTTCCTTTGTGGGGCAGAATAGGTGTCACAACATATTAGCAGCCAGCTGACCAGCGCTAGTGACCCTGAGGCATGCTGGTCCTGGATGAGTGCAGGGTGTCTCCTGGGGGGTACATTGTAAAAAATCTGAGAATATATGAGGGTACTTCAACATACAAATATTAGCTTCCTTGCTGCCTTGAAATTGACTAAAACAGTTTGAACAGTTCTTTAAGTTCTAATGCAGGAAACCCCAGTGCTAGTTATAACTGTTATAATAACTTCCCAATAATAACTATTTAACATCTAACATTAGTAACTATTAGTAACTATTAGTAACTAACATTAGTAACTATTTAAAAAAAAAAAAAACCTCGCTCACATCCTCTTCCTGTCAGATCCCATCAGTCTGATTAGTGATCAAGGTTTGGAATTTACTGTTTTGGTGTTCCCACTTTCCCTCAACCTGCCTCGTCTACTTCTACTTCAGGTAGTGATTTCCTACATTTCCCAGAATGCCTTTCGACTCCAGAGAACATGTCTGAATTTGTTGTACTTAGCTGTGGGTTTTATGTGCAAGTGGAGAAAGAGATAGTGATAGTAAGAGCAAGACAGAACGTTTTTCCAAGAGCCATGACCCCTTACATGAAACCCAACATGCCTTGTAGCTGAGTTGCATTCTGGTCTATCCTGGCTACTGCATTGCATTCTGGTCTATCCTGGCTACTGCATTGCAATAACAAAATCAACCAGTTACAATGTGAAAATACTGATAAGATAAGATGAGATGAAACCTGATTGACTGTCTGGAGAACTGTTCATTAAAATAAACCTTAACACTTATAAGGTTATATAAATGTATGTTGGTGTCAATTAAAACAACCTTAACTACATTATATTGTTGGAAATATTGGTGAGTGTGGATCACTAACATGTCTGGTTAACATGTAAGTTACAGTTGATACTGCATTTACTTACTAACTGCTTACATAAATATGGATTAATAAATACAAGGATAGATAGATAGATGGATGGATGGATGGATGGATGGATGGATAGATAGATAGATAGATAGATAGATGGATGGATGGATGGATGGATGGATGGATGGATGGATGGATGGATGGATGGATGGATGGATGGATGGATGGATGGATAGATAGATAGATAGATGGATGGATGGATGGATGGATGGATGGATGGATGGATGGATGGATGGATGGATGGATGGATGGATGGATGGATAGATAGATAGATAGATGGATGGATGGATGGATGGATGGATGGATGGATGGATGGATGGATGGATGGATGGATGGATAGATAGATAGATAGATAGATAGATAGATAGATAGATAGATAGATAGATAGATAGATAGATAGATAGATAGATAGATACTTTACTGATCCCCTGGGGGAAATTATTGGGTTGCAGCAGCATAACAGTATCAAAGAATGCACAAAATAACTAAAAAAATACTATCAGTAGCTCTACAGTATGAAATGGTGCAACTATTTATTATGAAAATGCCATTAATATCTACAGAATGTAACAATGAGAGAGATGTGAATTTACATCAGTATACATGGGGTGTAAATGTGCATCTTATTCACATTAAGTCTACAGATGGCCATATTAATCTATATACATATATAGCATATATACACATATATATTAATCTATGTTAATCTATATAAATCTGTGCTGTAGTTTAATAAAATATACACTTTATCAGACCAAATCGATTTAATCGAGTCCATTGATCTGTGTGTCAGACTCGCCTGTTGACCTACAGCAGATTGAGTAGAAGCGGCCAGTGTGTTTCCACTGTAATTCTAACGAGGCTGTTCGTTTGAAAACGACTTTTTCGCTGATGCGGTAAACGGGAGACCATGCTAGAATAAAACCGGCCCAATCCGGTTTAATGCTGCTTTCAAATGCGCTTCATAAACTCGTAAATACGTCTTCTCCGGTCATTCGAGACATTTTGGTCGGAAATAATAATAAGAAAATAGAACCTGTAAAAAATAATTTTATTTGATAAAACAAGCAGCGAAGAGCCACACCATGCATCAGTTATTAAGACATACAATAATACTAATTCATACTCCATTGTGTTGTCCAATGAAAGCATTCTGAGGTCTAACAAACTGCTGTTAATAAAGACGTTACACCTTTATTATTGCAGACAGTCCAGAAGCTGCTACATTAGATTAGCCCAACAATAAGATGTAGGCCTAATAATACAAAACAGCTAACATGCTCTGCGCCCCTAAATGTCTCGGCAACTCGGGATCATCATTTCTATCTTCCATATTTCCGACGCCCTCTGAAAGCAGCATCAACGCGCAACCCAACCTCCTGCAGTCAGTTCCCCGGCAGGCAGACCGACCGAAAGCCAGGGCTCCAGCTCTACTTGATTTCTATTTAATTGACGGAAATCTGCCGCTATGAGTCAAGACACAAAGGTGGATCTGACGGAGGTGGAGGTGAAGGACGCGGAGGTGAAGGACGCGGAGGTGAAGGATGTGGAGGTGAAGGATGTGGAGGTGAAGGATGTGGCGGCGAAGGATGTGGCGGCGAAGGACCCTGAAACGAAGGATGCTGATCAGAAGGATGCTGGTCAGAAGGATACTGATCAGAAGGATGCTGATCAGAAAGATGCTGATCAGAAGGATACTAACGTGAATGATGCTGATGTGAATGATGCTGATCTGGACCAGGAGGAGCAGGAGAAGCAGCCGATGACCGGAGGAGAACCTGGCTGCGGAGATGCGGCTACTCCCGGCGGGGCGGAGAAAAACGGCTCCGTTAACCTGAAGATCCCCGAGGAGGCCGAGATGAAATTCACCGGCCTGTCCAAGGAGGAGCTGCTGAGGGTGGCTGGGACCCCGGGGTGAGAGGAGACGCTGTTAGTAGGCTCTTCACTAGGCGTGGCCGTGAGTCCAGATGGGATCCTGTAGTTTTGATCATAGATCAAGCAAAAATCACTATACATTTAATTGGAAGTAAAATCTAAAAAATAAAAAAACCATATCTATCTATTTGTGGAACATCGAGCTGTAATAAGGCTATATAGTCCTGCCCCTCCCTGAATGAAACATCACTGGAATATATTGTGTTATAGTGAGTATAGTGAGTTTATAAAGACCTTATCATCATTCATGGTATTTGTATCACCTATGGTATCACTATATGTATTCCTTTAATATTCCTATGGGGACATATTGTCCTTTTGCTGTGATCTTTGCATTGCCTCCCCCAGCTGGGGTGCTGGGGAATCAGGGTACTGATTACCCAGGGCCCCAAAATGAGAGAGGGCCCCGACTAAAATGCCTTTTGTGGTCTTTTGTGGTACATTTCTACATATTTTATACTTTTATTTCACGATGCTCTGGTTTTGAGACAGGGTTTGGTTGAAATATACAAAACAGCAAACAAATAAAACTCTCGAAACTCAGGAGCCGTTGTGATCTGAGTCAAACTGGAACAAGCAGGAAGAAAATGCGTCAAGGTTTTTCCTGTGCAGGCAAAACTAAATGATCCTTCTTCGATTTCAAACAGCAGACTACTGGTGGAAGTTCGGTTGTGACGGCCGATTAGCGCCTAAAACCCACAGTATCAATTAGTTATGTGTCTGATAATTGATCAGTAAATGAATGTGTGGTGTGGGGAGGAGAGGAAAGTGGAGGGGGGCCAGAGCCACTTCCTGTGTTTTATTTCCCATAATCCCTAGCTGCACCTGTCCTGTACTCATGCGGTTTCTCCCCCCTCCAGCTGGGTGCGGACCCGCTGGGCGCTGCTGGGCCTGTTCTGGCTGGGCTGGCTGGGGATGCTGGCCGGCGCCGTGGTCATCATCCTGCAGGCTCCACGCTGCAGGGACCTGCCCACCACCAGCTGGTGGAACCAAGGACCTCTCTACCAGATAGGAAACGTCCAGGCCTTCACCGAGCAGCAGAACCTGAAAGGTGAGTGGAAAAGATGCTTAAAGAGATATTCAACATTTTTATTGAGCTGTAAACATATTTGTATAACTTCTATATGGTGAAACCGATCAATACTGGACAAAAATGTAACATTACAGATATCATTTCAGCAGGACACTTCAAAATGTCTGCTCTGCTCCACTCGGATCACGAATCACTGACGAAATACTAGATTTAGGGTTATTATGGGTGCTGCTGCTGTTTGGGGCCACTTCTGTCTTCAGTCTGGATCAGTCACTTCCTGTGTGGAGACGATTTCCCACCAGTGACCAAACTGACAGCAGGATTCAATTTGGACCAATAGGGTGAATCTACGGTCTCAGTCAGTGACGGCTGGATTTCTGCTGAAGAATCTAGCATAGTGCAGCTTCATAACTTTCTGTAACGTAGTGTTTGGCGCCCCCAGTGGCAGCGAGCAGGAACTGTTTGTGTTGAAGACTTCACTACCCTTATCTTCCTGTAGCGATAGCTGAGGCGCTAGCTAGTTAGCTCACTCACTGCTGTTCCAGCGCTGTGTGTTTCAATTCGTCACTTCCTGTGCTCGGAGAAAACTTTCCCACCAGTGTTCCTTCCGACTCCAACACTTCATTGGAGTGAATGGAGTGAATCTACAGAGACTCAATGAAGGGGGAGGGGCCAGTCTTCTGTCTCCGCCCCACTTCAGGGACTAGACTGATAAGGAGCTTGGATTCTTGGATTCAATTCCTAGATCATTTATTTCACATTTGGTTCTTATTGTAATATTATTTGGTTATAGTTATTTACTCAGTGGGAGAGCATGAATCTAAATGAGTGTTATTCAGACTTTATGGCTAAAATAAGATAAGAACTTTATTGAGGGTAAACTGGGGAGATGATTGTATATTGGTGATCAAAGTGCAAAAGGCCCTAAAGGATATGAACTGGAGGCAATAAATAATCTATAACAGTACAATTAAGTAATGAGCTATAGTAAAGATAGTCTTCATAATGCTAATGAAGAGTTTCTCCAGGCTGAATTCTCACTACTGCTGACTGATTTAGTTTTTCTGTCAGGAAGTGACAAAGGGGGAACAGACCACAAAACAAACTGTTCAAAACCATAAAACACCCCTATGACTGAACCAATGCAACAGGATGTCTGACAGTAGTGCCTGACCTTTTAGTTTAGCAGAACCGAGACACTGTTTGAACTGCAGTTCATATGAACGGAAAGTCTGTAGAGAAGTCAAAGATCAGGGTTGGGAAGGGAAAAGCTGCCATTTGCCATTTAGACATATTAAGTTCTTGGTATAAGCAGCAAATGTGGAAAGGTTGTCATCTACAGGCTTTAATCTACAGTACCATGGTGGGACAAAGTTGAACCCTGGCAGTGAAACATGGCCAATTTAAAATGAAGTCAGAGTAAAAGTTGAATCTGCTCCATGTGATTCCCATGCAATGTAAAATAACAGGACATGTGATATTGTACATGTTAAGAATAATAAGATAAAGATTTAAAAATAAAATAAAGAAATTAGAAATTAATGTAATTATTCAATGTTATTATCCCTATTATTAACGTTTCTATACTGATGTTTCTTTTACTAGCTAGCAAGGCTAGCTAACTAGCTAGACAACAACCATGCTAACACAAACCAGTGTTAGTTAAGTCAATGTTACCTTGACATTCTTTGACAGGTTTGATTCAGGTGCCATTTAAAATGGAGAGCCAAATAAATTGTGTACTCTACAATGGAAGCAGTTTAAGTTGTAAATTGTACAAATTGTCACGATCCGCCTCAAAACCATGACAAAAACTGAACAAACACAATTAGCTAGTAACTGTTTTATCCAACAAATAACTAAACCATGAACACCAAAACAAAACAGATTGCTGTGAGTCTCATCGGTATGATCAGGATGGGAGTGAGCAGGTTCGTATGTGGGGTGTTGGAAGTGTCAAGAACAAAATTAGACCTAAAGAAAACCCAAACTAAATCAGCACCATGCCAATGTCAGGTGAGAAAGGAAGAAACCCAGATGCATCATGGGCTTTATAGGCGTGTCCACAGGCGTCGTCAATTAATGATTGGGGCTCCACTGGGCTGGTCTGAAACAATACAAAAACACAGAAGAAGCAGCAGAGAAAAACAGAAGCACCGCTAAGCAAAGGCAGGGCCATGACAAAATACAAAAAAGCTAAATTAAATCTGTTACTTCCACATTTGCTGCTTATACCAAGAACTTAATATGTCTAAAATTACTGTCACTTAAGTTTTCATTTCCGCCAACTTTCACTAACTGGACATTTCCTCAACGCTTCATAAACAACGGCTCTTCATGTTCGTGCTCTGGTGATCTGTTGTCTACAGGACTGGAGCAGAAGATCGACAGCCTGGCCCAGCTGAAGGTGAAGGGTTTGGTGGTCGGACCGATCCACGTCGCCCCGGCAGATGAACCCATGAACCTGAGGTTTGCGGAGATTTCCTCCAAGGCTGGAAACCTGGAGCAGTTTCAAGACCTCATCAAGGCTGCACACGAGAAGAGTGAGTCACATCGCATTTAAACTTGAGTTGCTCAAACAGTCTCATGGGTTAGTCCTCTCTTTGTCACAAAATGAGATGTCTACCTAGATGTCGAAATGCAACACTTACCTACAAAGTGATTGATTGATTAAACCCAATACTGTTTTTAAGGACAGTAGGGAACTTAAGTTCCTGGTTGATTAAATGATAAGTTCTAGATTTTAGAGATCGAATGATGAACACTTAGACCACATGCATGCTCAGACAACCTTTCCTGGATAGATAAAGGTTATTAAAATCGTATTCTACTCCTCCAGGTATTTCTGTGATTTTGGATCTGACTCCAAACTACCAGGGAACTGGACCCTGGTTCTCCAACGTCAGTGTGACCAACGTAGCTGAGAGACTGAAGGTAACCCTAACGCTAACCTCAGACAGAAAAACTGCAGCATCCTAGCATAACATAATATAGCATAGCACAACACAACAACATTAAATATTACCTTACATTTATTTTAGTGTTGTTGTGAAGAGATAAAACAGGAACACAGTGATCAACATTCATTACATTGATGATGGAGGAGTTGTGACGGATGTTTCTACTGAATTATTCTCCAGTCTGATCTGGTCTTCTGGCTGAACCAAGGTGTGGACGGCGTTCAGCTGTCGGGAGTCGAACGCGTGGCGAGCGTGGTTCCCTCTCTGTGGGCGGACATCCGAACCATCGTCCAGAATGGGACAGAGGAGCGTCCCACCAAGAGGTCAGTAAATCCGGTTCCACCAGACTGCTTTTATCCAGCAGAGCTAAACACAGTTGTGTTGTGGCCGGTGATTCACGAGTCAAACTTTCATCTGTCGAATCGGTTCAGAAACTGAATCAGAAGTTCAGATTGGTTCGGTGTCCGTGGTTGGACTGCTCCGTACAGCTCTAACCAACCACAGTGGCAACAAACTCACAAATTTTCGAACTTCCTCGTGCATTCATTCATTATTGGTATTACATGACACCCGAACAGCAGACGACTCCATGCTGCAATCACGATACTATACAATTCATTCGGTTCGTTCAGCAGTTCGGCTGCCAGTGTACGGCTTAGTAGCTCAGCTGCTGGATCAACACCTTTTGAATTAAAGTGCTGCTGGCTACAAACGTCATTTTGTCAAAGGAGAATCAAATGAACCGATCCCGACTCAATTCATTTCTGTCAGACAAGAATCGAGTTAGTGAAAAGAATCGTCCGTCCCACCTGTCTTTGAGCTGCAGAGGACGAAACAACTATGACAAATGTCTCCTCTAGTTTATGCATTCAGCTGATTACATATGAAGAGTTGGATTTTATTGTTGATATCCAATCAGTATGTTCGATATCGTCATCATGGTGGCTGTGTGGTTTTCAGGGTCCTGATTGGTGTAACAGAGAGAACCTCGGCTGACGAGGTCTCCAGCCTCCTCTTCTCCACCGGCGTTGACCTCCTGATCTCCGGTGTCCTTCGGTCCGGGAATGCCGACGCCACGGAGCGCGCTCAGTCCATCCAACACTTGTACTCGTCCCACAACCAGACCAGCTTGGCCTGGAGCCTTGGCGGACGGACGGAGGGTCACCTGGCCTCCCTGGTGGGCCCGGCGCTGGTCAAACTCCACCAGGTCTTCCTGCTCACGCTGCCCGGCACGCCCGTCTTCAATTACGGCGACGAGATCGGCTTGCTTGACGAGGTGAGGAGGGCTGTCACGCTCAATCTGAAATACATTACAGATGACTTACAAAGGTGATTGACACTAGTTGACACTATGTGGGGATCGAACCCACGACCCTGAGACTGTCCTGTTAATGATTATTATTGATTATAGTTTTACAATATATTTTTTTTATTGCAACTTTGAATCACTGATGAAATGTTTTCATCACAAAAAGAGATGTCAGAGGTGAAAATGGACTAAAACAACATTTGGTTTAGTTGACAGCACCACGACGGTACAGCGGCGCTCTCACTGAAATGAAGTAACTTCCATTACAGAGCAATGCATCTGACACCGTGGGGTCAAGAGGTCGGTGGTAAAAGTGGTAAAAGTTTCTTAGATAATAATAAAACAAGATTAGTGTGTAAAATGAGTTTAAAGAGTGTTAAGGGTTAGTAAGGGCTAGCTAGGTGTCTCTATTCGGCAGGAAAACACTGGAGAAGTACATTTATCCCTATAAATTGCAGTATGGCGCCCCCTGTTGAATCACTTTGTTCACACCTTGTTTCATTGGATTGAAGGGATGTTCCTCACTCTCAACCTAATGTAATGAACTTTTCCTACAGGGACTCATAGTGACATTTCTGAAACTAAACTAGTAAAGTGTGTTTATTTGTTGTAAAAGTCACATTTATTGTCTCTGTTAAAGGATACAAAGTTTCCCAAGATGCTTTGGGACTCTGTGAATCAGGAGGAGGAGCTGAATGGGACTCTCAGGGTAAGAAACAGAGAGTTGATTTATTTATTTGATTAATCATAAAAGAGAGAAGAAAGAAAGATGTGAGATAAATAAACACTCAAATAATAGTAGTATTAGTATTATTGTAGTTATGATGATGATGATTATTATTATTATTAGTAGTAGTGTTGTTGTTGGTGGTGTAGTAGTAGTAGTAGTAGTAGTAGTAGTAGTAGTAGTAGTAGTATTGTTGTAGTTATTATTATTATTATTAGTAGTAGTAGTAGTAGTAGTAGTAGTAGTAGTAGTATTGTTGTAGTTATTATTATTATTATTAGTATTAGTAGTAGTAGTAGTAGTAGTAGTAGTAGTATTGTTGTAGTTAGTAGTAGTAGTAGTAGTAGTAGTAGTAGTAGTAATATTGTTGTATGATGTAGTAGTAGTAGTAGTAGTAGTAGTAGTAGTAGTAGTAATAGTAGTAATTGTTGTATTAGTAGTAGTAGTAGTAGTAGTAGTTGTTGTTGTTGTTGTTGTTGTTGTTGTTGTTGTTGTAGTAGTAGTAGTAGTAGTAGTAGTAGTAGTAGTAATATTGTTGTATGTAGTAGTATTAGTAGTAGTATTGTAGTAGTTATTATCTTTATTGGTACTCCAGGAGGACATGGAACAGCGTCTGTCCTGTCGCAGCCTCTTCCTGTCTCTGAGTGACCTGCGGGGGAAAGAGCGCTCCCTGCAGTTCGGAGACTTCCTCCTCCTCTCCAACTCGTCTTCCTCCCTGGCCTTCCTGCGGGTCTGGGACCAGAGCGAGCGTTACCTGGCCGCCTTCAACTGGGCCGGCGAGGCGGTGACGTTGGAGCTGAGCCACCCGGCGCTCCCCCGGTGGGCGGCGGTGGTCCTGAGCACCGACAGCAGCTCCCTGGCCCCGGGCAGCACCGCAGACCTGGGGGCCCTGCAGGTCGGCCCCGGGCAGGCCACGCTGCTCAAGTTCCCCTACACGCCCTAGACCACCCAGCTCAGGTCATGTCAGAACTTCCTGTTAATACAATGAACCATTAAAGGAGAAATCCCCTCAGGTCCTCTTCCTGTCAGATCATCAGCCTGTGATGTTCAACACATCCAGGAGATATTTAGTCATCAAGTGTTGTCATTTACTTTTTTGTGGTGAACCCACTTCCCCTCCACCTGCCTCGTCTACTTCAGTTAGTTGTTTCCTACGTTTCCCACAATGCCAGTAGATGTTTTAGGGGGATTTTTCCTTTATAACAATTTGCAGCTATTTGTGTAATAATGTTTATTTCTTTCCTAGTGTGGTAATAATTCTTACATTATTGGGTTTTATTACATTAACAACTATGTCATCCATTTGCAACTATGGTCATTAGTTATGGTTCTACATCTAATAAAGGGATGAAGTTGTCTGGAAGAGGGTTTGGTGAAAATGTAGGAAATGTATTTTTATACTATTAGCTGCTAATTGTTACATTACTAGTTTATCAGGTTAATGGGACGTTATGACATTAACAGTTGTGGAGCGGCTCCGGGGGTCCCCAGCCAAATTAGGACTACTGTACTTTAATTTCAATGTGTTGTAAAACGTGACCCACCGTCTGTGGCTGTAAAGTGTATCTGGTCTGTGGCTTCACTGTCAGTTGTGCTGCTGTGTGGTTGTAGATGAGTGTGAGGTAGATTTGAAAATGTTCCTGCACATTTGTCTTACTTGGTTCTAATTGTAAAGCATATTGTTGTGTGTTATGTTACGCATGACCTTTCCATGTCTTCGCATTTAGCTTTTTGACGACTTTTTATTTCGATCGTGGGACGACTCACGTCAGCACATTTTGAAGTGGGAGATCATTTGCTGTTATTCTCCTGTTACATCGAAGGAAAAGGAAACTTCCAAGACGTTGCAGAGAGACCTGAACCAGCCATCCCAGAAAAGACAAAACACCAGGTGGATGTGGACTAACTACACTGAACAGAAGAGTCTTGTTTCCTCTACATTTCATTACCATCCCTGTATGGTGTGATTGTCCAACACAAGTCCTGCATCCTGTGAAAAGAACAGAAATAAAACTAAAGGTAACACGTTTCCATGTGGAGGTTTTGTGGAGCCTAGCTGTCGTCTGGGTTCAAAAGGGCTAAATGTGTTTTATTATGGGCAAACCATGTACATACAATGTCCCAGGTTCAAACCCAGTTCATGACCTTCATCACGTTTGATCCACTTTCCTCTCCCATGTTTGTCTTTCTGCACCAGTGGACTCAACAGTCTACAGGTTTCCTTTCCAGTCAGTTAACTAGTCCCTCCTCTGGTTGAAGGTGTTAACCAGTGAAATGAGCTGGAAACCTGCAGACCTCGAGCCCCCCATGACCCCTGGTGGACATATTGTACTTTCCCAGACCTTAATTCCTTGATTTAGTTGAAGGTTTTGGTGTTAGGGTTAGGGTTATCGTCATCTTGCCTACTGACTACACCACAGCATTATACAGATAAAGATAAATACCAGTGAGTATTGACTGAAGTGGTCTAAAACCACAGAAGAAGTGTAGCCGTGTGTATATCCAGACAGTACAACAATAAGTGTATTTTCCAACACTTTCCAAACTTAGCAAGTCCTGAAAATGACCAAATTCCACAGCAAAATTGCTGGTGTAAAAATGTACTTAAGTAAAAGTAAAAAGTATTTAATTTATAATGTACTCAGAGAGAATTGTTTAAAGGACACTTTACACTTCAATTAAAAAACTTTACAAAATAAAGTGCACAAAAAGCTCTTAAAACAATTCTGATGCAATGTGTAAAATGCCCAAAGCAAAATCCTTAAGTAAAAGTAAAATTACTATTATCCATGTATATTTAACCTTTATTACATTAATGGAAAATGTATTTATTGATTTGATTTAAAACAGCATTATTATAGGATTATTACAGTATTATTATGTTAATGGGACCCCTGGGTGTCTTGAGACAGGGTGGTTAAAGAGACTGGTCTGTAAGTGAAAGCTCACAGGTTTGATTTCTACTAACTTGTTGCCATCAGCAGCTATACATCCTGTCGAACCCCTCCTGATTGGATAAGAGCGTCGTGTCATGTAAATGTGACATGACTCTCTGAATGCATCCACCAAGGCAGATGCTCTGAGCTGATGGTGATGAGGGTGATCCATCATGTTGTTCTCCATCTGCAGGGCTTCACTTCAGTCCGTTCAGTTCATCGACCGGCCTCCAGGGGGCAGGAGGTGCACGCAGTAGAGCAGAGCCTCCGTTAACATTCTACTGCAGTCTTTCACAGAGAGACAGTGAGGCACTTCCAAAAAACACTTTCAATTACATTCATTTATTGAATGAATGCGAACTTCAATCAAACATCTCTCTAAATTCATATTCATAGCAAATCAAAAAACACTTAAAGTAATAAATAAGTTTTATATTTCTACCACTTCAGTTGCCCTGCAGTACGTTTTAGCTCCTCATTGTCTCATGTAGCGGACGAACAAATGAGCAAAACCAAATTATTGGGATAAATCATCAATAAGCACAAACCAAAGATCAATAAACTGAAACCATCATGAAATATCATTTAGAAATCAAAATGGGTAACATAAAAGGCTACAACAGCAAGCTGTCTGTCTGTCTGTCTGTCTGTCTGTCTCTCTGTCTGTCTGTCGGTCTGTCTCTCTCTCTGTCTGTCTGTCGGTCGGTCTGTCTGTCTCTCTCTCTCTGTCTGTCTGTCTGTCTCTGTCAGTCAGTCAGTCTGTCTCTCTCTCTCTCTCTGTCTGTCTGTCTGTCTGTCTGTCTGTCTGTCTGTCTGTCTCTGTCAGTCAGTCAGTCAGTCAGTCAGTCTGTCTGTCTGTCTGTCTGTCTGTCCAACACAGTCTCACCAAATTAAATGTTATGATCATGTGACAATAATATGAGCTGGACGCCATTTTCACGTGTTTGTCACATGTAAAGGTTAGTAAAAGCTTAAACTTCGACAAGTGAGACAACTTGGTTAAGGTCAGGTAACTAAACCAGTCTGGTTCAGGTTCTAGTTCTGGTTCAGATGAAACAGAGCCTTTTCTTACCGGGCTCCCTATCTCTGAACAGTCTGCTGCCTCAGTCAGAGAGGCAGGCTCTATCAAGTCTTTAAGTCAAGACTAAAAACCCATTTATTCTCTCTGTCATTTGACCAGCCTTGATGCTGAGCTGCTGTTTGCTGTGATGCCCCATCAGATCTGGATGTCCAACCATAATAAACCTTTATGCATTGTGTAAATGCTGCTTGCCCAAACTTGGCATCTATTGCACACCCAACCGTCCCTCTCTGAGTAGCCCCTCCCTCTCTGAGTAGCCCCTCCCAATGTTTCTCTATAAGGTTTTGTGGGAGTTTTTCCTTGTCCTCTGTGAGGGTCCAAGGCTGTGGGATGTCGTGTACTAATCATTTACTGTTTAACATGTTGGGCACTGTGAAGCCTTAGAGACTGGAACGCTGATGATGGGCTGTACAGATAAATGTGATTTGATTTGTTGTCATGAGTTGGGAATTGAACCCAGGTTGTCTGAATTGAAGGTAAACGTTTCTGCCGATCCGCCGAGTCTCAAGGAATCGAGTCTTCTGTCACAGGTGACAATATGTGTGGTGAGCTCTCTGTCTATCTGTCTGTCTGTCTGTCGTCCATTAGAAACCTCCATTTCTCCTGAGAAAAGCCTCTTGGTGTCTCCTGACCGGCCTCATGTCCCTGTGGCCTGACAACCTGAGCAGCAGATGGACGATGAAACTAATAAACCCAGACCGCTGACTTACAGGCTCCCACATTCAAACCAGTACTGTCCTATGAGGGACATTTGGACTACAGATAAAGTTTAAAATAGAACAGATGACACTTCACCACATCATGGGGCGGCTGTGGCTCAGGAGGTCGAGCGGGTCGTCCTCTAATCAGAAGATCGTAGGTTCGATGCCCGGCTCCTCCAGTCCACATGTCGAAGTGTCCTTGGGCAAGACACTGAATCCCACATTGCTCCCGATGGTCAGGAAGCACCTTGCATGGTAGCTCACTGCCATCGGTGTGTGAGGGTGAATGAGAGGCATATACTGTAAAGCGCTTTGGATAAAAGCAGACCATTTACACCATACTAAATATATACACATCATACTAAATACATCATATACCATGCAATATATATTATAACTACTAGTATCTAAGTAGTATTTAAGTCAGTACATCAAATATATTAGACCAGTACAACCACAGTACAACTGGTTTCACTGGGAGCTGACCAGTCTTCTACTGGTGGCCACTGAGGAGCCCCCCTGGAGCAGTTGGGGGTTCAGTGCCTTGCTCAAGGGCAGCTAAGTTGGAGTTGCTTATTCACTTTCTCCAACCAGATTTTCCAAACCGGTCTGGGATTCAGTCCGGTGAGCCGTTTCATGAAACCATGATCCTCCACCATCTCCACCATGATCCATGAAGCTCCAACAGTCGGCAGGTTTTCACTGAGAACTAGTTAGTGAAATGAGCTGCTGTAGTCTTTGGTTGGAGTGAAACCTGCAGACTGGTGGACCTCCAGGATGGAGATCAGGTCAGAACACCAAAGGGCTGCAGGTCTGTTCCTGCTGGGTCTCCATGTGAACAGAGTATGTTTTAATGAGCGTGGGCCTTGGGGCGAAACTAAATGTACTCAGTTTGGGTCTCCACAGTTTCCAGGAGTACCAGTTTGTTTTAATGAGACTGGACCCCACAGCAAGACTATTATTACTAGTTTGGGTCCCAAGGTGATGAAGTGTAAAATCTATTGCTTTAGGCAGAACTTTGATTTCAAATGTGAGAATATCTTGTTCCGACAGAACAGGAGACGCTTGTGTTTTACAATGGAACTGAATCATAAACTGTTATGACAACTAACAGTACAGGAGCTACTGACACACCAGGACAACAGACCTCTAACAGACTAACATAGTAGTATGGTAGCTACTGTACTGTAGCTGTGTTCCTGTTTTTCAGAAATGTTACTATACTGCTACTAGCTGTCCAACTAGCTAGCAAGGCTAGCTAACTAGCTAACAACCACGGTAACACAAACTGATAATACTGTAGGATGGATGTTAACTAAGCTGTTAGAAATTTAAGCATTTCATGTTACAGTTAGTTAACGTAACGTTTCCTCCACATGCTGGTGCAGGTTTGATGCAGATATATTGATCACTGGCCAGTTTCTGATGCAATGCTAATGGGGAGCCTACAAAATGGATGTGATTTAAAATGACTGAAACACAATACATCAGTCAAAAATGCAGTTAGCAAAAATGACTAACTGCAAAAACTACTAAAAACATACAAGTGCACAAAAAGGCTACACAATTATAGTAACTAAAGTAAATGTAATTTGTTATTTCCTTGGTAATTCATATCTGCTCTCCTTAGTTAAAGTTTAAAACGAAGATAAAGGGAATTCAGCAGCTGATGAGCGGCCAGGCAGACCCAGGCTGCAGCACAGCTGTTGGGAGGCTGCACACTCAGATGGACGCTACACCTGAGAGCACATGCAGCTATATTCGTTTGTTCCCATTACCATCTCCCCAGAATTATAAGTATACAGAAAATACATCAGTACCTGCTCCTGTCTCATGATTTCTGCACAAAGATTCCAAGGAAGATTGAAGTAAAGAGAAGTAAAGGACGCGAGGATTAGAGACCACGGTGGAGCAATTTATTTGTTATTGGAGGAATTCCTGGAACTGTTGCTTGACAAAGAGAAAATGTTGAGGGATTTCGATCTGGACATGGAGTCAGTACGTGGAAGAAGAAGTGAAAGCTGCAGTATTGGATCTCAACCACTCATACCATCAGAGCACGGGCAATTTGAGGAGCCACTTTGTGAAACTGCCTAAACTGGTAAGTTTTCTGGAGACATCAACCAATGGCAACTGTTAGATCCCCGAAGTGTCAGCCTCTATGGTCAGACAGAGGTGTCTACTTGGTCCAGCTCTCCGTTTAAAGGGTCCGAGTTCGAAGCCTATTGGGTATAACCCAGATGGGTTGCTTCAAACTATTTAAGCTAGCAGCGAGGAGATTCGCCTGGCTATCTGACTGCCTTCCTCCAGACGCCTACCCTGCGTCCTCTGATACCACCGTTGAACTAAATAGCACTAGAGTCCAACAATACTACCGGCCACGTCTGTTAACGGCAGCTCTCCTCTTACTGATCTGTGCACTTGGTAGGTGCCAGGGGGTTTGGTTTAGCGGCTAGGATGAAAGCCTCAAAGGGTTGGTTTGTTTTAGTTGACTAGAGAAACCTTTAAGAACCTGTGATATAATGTACACACAAATTCCTAACTTTTTACTACCATGGAAGATTCAATCATTCAATGTCCACTACTACCTCAATATATAAAATGATTTCTTTATTTAAAGCTTTAGCAAGGGCATACCATACAGCGTTATCAGATTTTAAACAACAAGCAGTATTGATTATAATAACTCACTAAATGAATGATAATACTCACTGGAGAAGCTGTGGTAGGGTTATTTTGGCATTTCTAAAATAGGGAACGAGAGAGAGTGAGAAACTCAGCTGGCCGTGCCGTGTTCCTCTTCTGTCGTTGGCCGGAGTGTCTCCGTGACCTCCGTGACCTCCGTGACCTCCGTCTCTGTTCTTTGGTGCGGAGGCGAAGCTCACTTCTCGGAATACCTCACAGCCGTCAACAGGGTGAGCGAGGGAAATTCAGAAGTGCCACTTCTATCTTGCAGTCTTGGGCTATTGGTTGACTCTTCAATCGGTTGATCCTATTCTTCAGTGCACTCAATCCCATCTGCGGACTGCAGAGATTTTTCAAAGAGTGTTTCCCTCTTGGCTCCGGAGTTCGGAAATTCTTCTAAGTCCCATCTGCGGACGGCAGAGATTCTTCTAAGTCTTTTCTCATCACTCCGGAGTTGCTCTCTTTTGCTCTCGATTGTCTTGGGTCTTGGTCTTGCACGAAGGGATTTCTCCGCAGAATCAACCTCGATGTCTCGGTGACTATCGTTATTATACTATTACGTTCCCATTCATTGCCATACTTTTCAGTCTTTCGCAATCAATCTTGCACAACCAATGAATGACATAATTTTATTAATGAAGCCTCTCTCTCTCTCTCTCTCCTACTACCACTCCTTCGCTTCCCCATTTCTGTGTCCTGGGCTGACCTGCTCTTTGGCCCAGTAAGGTCACACAGCTCCCTCCCGTGTTAAACATTTCACAACATATTTCTACTGTAAGTTTACAGACATAGCTTCATACTTCATCTACCTTTGTATTCAAACTTAGCAACACAATAATCACTTCATTGTTAACACAAAATACAGACATTGTTAATATCTCCTCAACCCGTATTTCTCTTTTACTAGGCCTCATATGCACACAAGTGGATATCCTCTCTCTTCTTGGCCTGGCTCCATTCAACACAGTACCATGATGAATCACCCTAGTTCCTTTTTATTAATGATTCTAACATTTTAATCATTTCAACATTACTTATCACAGCGGATACTTCGATCATTGATGCAGTATTCTAGCTTTACTGAGTAATGGTAGCATTAGCTGAGTCTCCTATGCATTACGCCCTCTGCTGGTTAACTTAGGTTACGTACCTTTAATCAATTTCATGTGCTGTTCTTCAATTTTATGGGCACCTGATCTTCAACCTACTTGACACAACGTACTGGTCAGTACGAGGCTGCAACAGACACAACCCCTAATCTGAGTAAATCAGTTTGATTTTGATTTTGGTACAGCTGCTAATGTGGTTCAAGGGTTAGCAGAGAATTATGACAATGCACTCCAGATAGTTGCATGCGTAAACTTTATGACGACTGTGGGCTACAAGTCTGAAGTTTAGACTCACTTGGAGTTGTTGAAATTACTCATGGTAATTAATGAAAACGATCCCCGAAGAGATCACATTAGAGTTCATCATGTTTACACTTAAAACACGTTTCCTGTCGTCAGATCAGAGGTGTCAACAGCTTTGCAAGTATAAGCAACTCCAGTTCTTTGAGCCTCAAGTATCAAAGAAGACTCAAGTATCATTTAGCAAGTCACAAGTAAGCATGGTTACACAGAAAGACAGAGAGTGAGGAAGAGGAAGACTGAAAGAGAGAGAGAGGAAGAGGAAGACAAAATGAGAGAGAAAGCGAGAGAGACAGAGGAAATGTGAGAAAGAAAGAGAATGAGGGAGAGAAAAAACAACAGAGAGAGGAAGAGGAAGACAAAATGAGACAGAAAGAGGAAGACAAGACCTCTCAGGAGGCCTCTTGCCTCGCTGTCTTTTATAATTAAGAATTTGTTCTTAATTTCCCCACCTGGTTAAATGAAACTCGATTAAACATTCAAACTGGAATCCAATCAGTACTTAACGTGTCACTTCCTGCGCCATAGGAAGTGACAGCTACCGCTGCAGGAACACGAACGACCTGTCACGATCAGCCACGACGCTCATGTTCATCACCGGGGACGGCCGGCGCTGGAAACCCACCCGATACCGTGAGAGAACATTTCTATTTCATAAGTCGCTCGGAGCGGAGCAGGCGGCGCGATGAATAAATGATATTTTCTGCGAACTGCAGCTCTTTCCGCGTGGCCCTCCGAGACCGCGACCACGAAACAGACGTTCACGCTCATGAATAAACCAGCCCCTCAGGTTCAGACAGGTAATCAAATCCCGTGTCTTCGTCTTTCAATTTGTGATTCAGGACAGGTTTGTACAGGTGGTCGTAGCCCTGAGACAAAGCCTCTTTTGATAGGAGCCGTGTTCAGAGGAGCTGGAACAAAGCCTATTAGCAGCCGCATCAAAGGTAAAACCGCCGTCAATAATTCATCGGGAAAGACGAAGACCGAACGCCGCGTTGCTCGCTGTGAGGACGTCTGGCGTCTGCAGCATCACATCAAACGAACGTCAGAGAAGAAAGAGAGAAGCTGTCAGTCGCCCCCGTGGTCCTGGAGTCAGCGCTCACAGGGTTGGGGGTTCGATTCCCTGTGTAGTGCAGTTGTTAGAGCAAGGCATTATTACCGCCAGGATTGAGGAGGCTATTCCCTATGTAGCTCATTGCGTACGCCAGGGTCAGGGGTTCAATTCCCTTTGTAGTAAATAGAGCAAGGCACTATTACTGCCAGAGTTGGGGGTTCTATTCCCACTGGGGCCACCAGCGCTAAGGATTTGGGTCCTCAAAAGGCTGTTTGGATAAAAACGTCTATTTTACAGCATCGCCCCTGCAGGTAATTCATCTCCTTTATGCAACATGATGCAAAGAGTTTTGTTTTGGGAGAAACTGGAGCGACATAAATGATCAAAGAAAATATCCCTGCAGTATTCGGCCTCGTACTGGAAACCAGACTGCTGGCCTAGTTTTGACTGCAGGGCCGAGCAGGGCTTAGGCGTTATCTATGTCACTTCCTCCTAAAACTACACTGATGTGGCTCATCTTGCGTTCTGCTGCTGGCAGGCGTAGTTTCACACGAACAAATGCTTTAGAGTCGCTGGTTTCAGCGTTTGTTTGACGCCGAGGAGCCCTGATGTGGGAAAGAGGCTAGTAGAGGCCAGTGACTGGGCAATACAGTTCACTAATTAATGCTTAATTAACTAGAGATTGAGCATTAAATAACCACTTGTTAGCATTGATGTTCATCAGGTTTTATAATATTCTTGATAATATTCTATGTTTTGCAAATTAATGTAGTTTTGTTAAAAGTGTATTTATTGAATGAATGTGAAGACCCGATTGGCTGACAACACCAGCTCTAATAATCTAATATTTATAGAGACATAAAGTAGTAAACCTGCTGAGTGGAGCATTTCCAGTTCAGATGCTGAAAACGGATTTCAACAATAATTTCAAACAATATCAAGATTTAGGAACGTCTACAGTAATCACATTTATTCAAATTTACCATGACAACACACAAAACTTTAGCTAGTAAACCAAATAATTGATTGCCATCGGTGTTGCTGCCGCGGTAGAACGTCTTTGAAACTCGAACGTGGTCTGGACTTCCCACCCGCTACAACACAAACTGCTGCAGGCTTTACAGTTTGTCTCCAGTAACGCTCACGTGCATGATCCTCCATTATAGATTCCTTGCTTTCCACCTCGGGAAAGATTTCCCAACATTAGACCCTTCCAACATGGCATCGCTGTTCAGGCCGGCTTGCTTTTAAACAAAGGTCTACATTTTATTTACGCCCCTGAATTCACTTTAGAGCGGGACACTTGGCAGGATTAAGGACAGGAAAGACGAACGCAGTAAAAAAACTCTCTCTAATAAAAGTTTGTCACCTGACTCCTAATCCACAAGGTCACCACCTCATGTCGAAATAAAACTCCTAGATCAGCTCTTATTTGATTTACACGCCTAGCCTTTTGCAGCTGACGTGTTCTAATGCATCATGCTCCACTGTAGAGACACTGATGTAATGTATTTCCAGTCAAGGTTGAAGGGGGAAATTGTCCGCGGGGCTGCCGTGTGTCGAGTAAAAATGCTCAAGGCCAAAGTTCTGCATTTTTGTCACCAGCAGCCTTGGCAGCATCGCGTAAATCCATACACTTCACTGGTCGTTAATTGAAACAGTGTCCTTCTCAAACAAATTAATCAAATGTCTTGAGATGCTATTAGTTTGCTTTCCCTGACATGAAGAGGGGTTGTAAAGTAAATGAAGTTTTTATAGTGTATGGGTGGGTTTTATTGTGTCTGTCAGTTCTCCTGATGCTACACATTAGGATGCAGCACATCTATCTCTATCAAGACAGAGAAGGATTTAACTTTCACCCGAAGGCTCGTGACTGGATGTTGGACAGAAAAACAACCTTGTTTGGCTCTGTTGTCCCTCGCAGTTCTTCATTATGAGGCTAATTTATTGTGTGAGAGCGTTACACACACTTCCTGTAATGACTCTGGATAAGATCGTCAGCTCCGGTTAAATTGTAAATGCAAACCGTCCTGAGAAGCTTAATAATAAAGGTGTTGTTGGCTTCTACCACACTGGTCTCCCAGCTAACCAACCAGCCAACAAGCTAGTCAGTTGAACATCCAGCCAAGAAGCCAAGAGGCCAATCTACCAGCCAACCAACCAACAAACAACCAACCAGTCAGCCAACCAACCAGCCAATCAACCAGTCAGCTGAGCTCTCCTCTCTCCAGTGTCTCAGCTGTTCTTAGGGTTGAACCAGACACTGATTGATGCCTCCTCCTCTCCTCCTTCACTCCTCCTCCTCTCCCCTTGTCGTCCTCCTCCATACCTCCTCCATCTCCTCAACACCTCCTCCTCTCCTCCTCTAGACCTCCACCACTCTACCTCCAAGAAAATGTGTAACGGTGTAACACATTTAAGAGTGTAAATAAACAAAAGAAATAAGAGAGACAGACAGACAGAGAGACAGACAGAATGACAGAGAGACAGACAGAATGACAGACAGACAGACAGACAGTTAGACAGAGAGACAGAACGACAGACAGGTTTCACCAAAGTATTCAGGATGCATTCAGAGTTTTCCCACAAGATTCAGTCATCAGACACTTAAAGGCTGTATACCAGGGCATGGTGAATGGAGTGGCACCCGCCCCCTAAAAGGTGATTGGCCCCCCCTTGGTGCCTCCTCATCCTCAGACTGGGATCGGGAGTGCTCCAATGGGGGGGTTTGTTCTAAAACAGAGGATGGAAAGTGAGTTTTGAGAGCCAGAAATCTCAGCAGCTGGCCTAAAAACCTGAATTATTGCCCCTTTAATGATTCCTGGTTTTTGATGAGCTCCATGCTTCACATTCATACAGCTCCACCCATGGGAGGTCAGAGGAGCAGCTTGGGACTGGAAGGTTGCTGGTTCAACAGTGTGAGGAATGAGGAAGTGCCCTTGAGCAAATGGTTGTACTGGTTGACTCCCAGGAAGCTGACCAGTACAACCAGTCTTCTACTGGTTCCACTGGGAGCTGACCAGTACAACCAGTCTTCTATTGGTGGTAGTAGCAGCAGTAAAAGCAGAAGGTATTGTTGCAAGGTGGTTGCTAGGGTGTAATAGGTGGTTGCTAGGGTGTTACAAGGTGGTTGCTAGGGTGTAATAGGTGGTTGCGAGGGTGTTACAAGGTGGTTGCTAGGGTGTACTAGGTGGTTGCTAGGGTGTTACAAGTGGTTGCTAGGGTGTAACAAGGTGGTTGCTGGGGTGTACTAGGTGGTTGCTGGCTCAAAGGCACCTCGGCAGCAGCAGTGTTTCTCATTCACTTTCCCAGCCTGTCTGGGTGTTCAAACTAGCAACCTGCTACTCTGACCTCTACTGCTGCTTTAATGAAGGTTCAGCAACGAAATGACAAATGTGAACAAACCCCAGGAGAGGACGAGGCAACGTGACAGACACACACACACACACACACACACACACACACACACACACACACTCCAACAGAAAAGACTTTAGAGGTGTGCAAATATTAAGCTGCTGAATATTCAGCAGTGTGGAGTCTCATCGGGTTACACTGTGGATACAGTTAGCAGTTAGCATACTGGGTTAGCAGAGTCAGAGCACACGATGCAGATGGGGAAATAACATGAGGGGGATAGAATAGAATAGAATCTGTGTACGTCTGCAAGATACAAGATACAGTATAATAAAAAGTGAATCAGACACACAGCAGAGATACCAGCTCAGATTCAGGAACAATGTGCCAAAAGTGAAAATCCTGGTGGAGAATTGGTCGAGATTCAAGAGATTTCTGGCTGTAAAACTCACTTCCTGACCCAGACTGTTCTGGAATGAAACTCCTTCCATTGGATATTCACAGCCTCTGCCAACTCCTCTCCTCTTATTTACTCAATTTGCTATTCCTGCCCGAGGCGGCTGAACCAAATCAACACACTTTCAACAAGACTTTTGTACGCCGACCAACTGGAAAATGCCAGCAGAACTATTTAGCAGAGAGACCAGATCAAAAAGAAGGGGAGGAGGAAGAAGAGGAAGAAGAAGAGGAATAACTAGAAAAGGTGAAGAAAATTTGTGTGCTTGCTTTAACTTGAAAGTGTTTTTAAAAAAGTCAATTTAGTTAGGAAGATTCTGTGTCAAGAAATAGTAGTAGAAGCAATAAAAGCAGAAGTAATAGCAGCAGCAGTAGTAGTAGCAGAAGTAATAGTATTAGCTGAAGTAGTAGTAGCAGAAGTAGTAGTAGAAGCAGAAGCAGTAAGTGGTAAAATGTAGTAGTAGCAGCAAAAGTAGTATTAGCAAAATTAGTATAGTTGAAGTATTAACAGAAGTAGTAGTAGCAGAAGTAGTGGTTTGTGTTTTCTATTCAGTCATCAGTAAACCACAAACTGAGTTTCTGGTCATTGTCCAAGACAGCCAACAGCGGGAGACAGAGACTGTCAAATGTGACCAAACCCTGGCTGTTAGTAATAGCTGCAGTAGAAGTAGTAGTAGTAGTATTAGCAGAAGTAGTAATGGAAGAAGTCGTAGTAGATGTAGTAGCAGTAGTAGTAGCAAAAGTAGAAGCAGTAGTAGTAGTACTAGCAGTAGTAGCAGTAGTAGTTGAAGTATTAGTAGAAATAGTAGTAGCATTTACAGCTGTAGTAGTACTAATAGTAATGAAAAATGTTATAG
This sequence comes from Hoplostethus mediterraneus, assembly GCA_034670385.1. Taxonomy (NCBI): domain Eukaryota; kingdom Metazoa; phylum Chordata; class Actinopteri; order Trachichthyiformes; family Trachichthyidae; genus Hoplostethus; species Hoplostethus mediterraneus. Next base: position 1,709,076 of record JAXDDW010000065.1, read on the forward strand.
AAATCATAGTATTAAACATATTGAAAGTATTAAAAGTATAAATAGTTGTAATGATTATTTGTATGGAAACTTCCTCCATCAAATCAAAATGTAGACAAACAGCTTTGTGTTTTCTATTCATTCATCCAACAGTAAACCACAAACTGAGTTTCTGGTTTTTGGACATTGTGAAAGACAGCCAGGGTCACATTTGAGAGCCTCTGACTCCATCTAGTGGCTTGTAGAGACAGAGCCATTGTTAAAGTGAAAGTGAAACATATCTTTTCATAATGCATTCCTAAGGGGCCAAAAGATTGCAAATAAAATTAAATTGCAAAAAAAGTAAAAGTGTAATCAAAAATGTGAATGACCGATCGTGATTCCAGACTATGCTGAATTTTTCAACGTTTAAACGGCATTGATAGCTTAAATGGTGTGAAAGTAGTTGAGCACTAAATTTTGGGTGGAAGAAGAGGGAATAAATAAGTAAGTACGAGAACATAAGTGTTGCTTGCTGAAGCAAGCACACTAATAATAATAAGACAAAGAAAAAGAAGAAGACAAAACAGAAAAAGATGAAGAAGGAAAAGAAGACGAGGAAGAAGGAGAGGAAGAGGAAGAAGACGAGGCACTTCCTGCCCTCCTCTTCTTCTTCCCCAGTTCCCCAGAGTCACGTTTCATGTTTGGTCTTGATATTTATATTGAAATGCATTTTTTTTGCCTTGCTTTCCTGTGTTATTATTTTTAACTAACTAATATAGTAAAAGAGCAGAGTCACCTAGCCTGTTAGGAGGTCCAGTGGGGGGGGTGTAGGTCCTGTCCACCCATCAGGAGCATCAACAGGAAGGTCTGAAGGTCCACCTTAACCTGGAGACTCTACAGGATTATGGAGCCCATTTCCATCAGCTTTACTTTCTGATGTGAGCCGCCATGTTGGATATCTATGATCCAACATCTGAAGGAACTCATCCTGGAGGGTCTGGAGATTAGAGACCACCAACAACCAATGAGAGCCCAGTTGACAGGTAAGGGTTCAGGATTAGGGTTAGGATTTGAGTTTATGTTAGGGGTTAGGGATGTACGTTCATGCTCAAAGGGATGTGCCGTGTTGTTTAACCATCATCATCACCATCACCATCATCCCTCCAGGTATTATGGGCTGTATACAACATGTGTCCTGTCTGAAAGGTTCTTATGTTGTGAACACACGTGAGAATAAAAACCAAGAGGAAACAGAAAGATCACTCGGGTTGGCATAAGAACTAATGAAGCATGAGGGCTTTATGGGCATGATCGGCACAGTTTGACCAATCGGATTGCGTGGTTGAAGCTACCAGTTGTGTAATCATCTGGAACAAAATGTCTCTTAGCGACATTTTGAGATGAACTAACGAGAGGATTTAACATTTACATCATTTGCAGTTAATTCTGACATGACAGCCCCCCCGCTGTGAGCCAAATGAATCAGTCCATCAGCGCAGAGGAACCGTCCGACGATCAAACTCCCAATAACCTCAATCCCTTAATTCGCCTCTTTTGTGTTCTGAGGTGAAGAACTAGAAGAAGCCGAATGAAAAACCCCCAAAAAGACTTGGCTGTAAGTTGTAATTTGGAAGCAGAGAAGCAGTGACTCCTCGTCTTCATCCTCCTCTTCCTCCTTCTCCATCCAGATCAGATGCTGTAGGAGACATTGTGTTTCCTGGAACTCCCCACGTCCCCTCCTCCTCCTCCTCCTTATTTGTCTCCTCCTCTTCCTCCTCCTTCTCTTTTTTCTCCTCCTCCTCTTCATCCTTCTCCTTCTCCTTCTTGTTCTTCTCCTCCTCTTCTTCCTCCTTCTTCTCCCCTCCTTCTGCTCCTCCTCTTCTTCTTCCCCTCCCCCTCCCTCTTCTCCCCTACTTCTTCTCCCCCTCCTCCTGCTCCTCCTCCCCCTCCTCTTCTTCTGCTCCTGCTCCTCCCCGTCTCCTCCCATCTGTACTTCAGTAATCCCCTCCTCGGAGAGCGAAGCCAATCAAGACTCATTGTTGTTCCAACAAGTGACTTTGTGAAGCGACCTGGTTGTGTTGTGTTGTTTCCTGTTCCTCCTTCCACCGATCTGCTGGCTGAACTCTGGCAGAGCGTTTGTTTGAAGAAGACAAAGTAAAGAAAGGCGTCGTTCTGCAGATGAAGTGTTGAGTTGTGTAACTTGGAGTTGGACTGAATGAGAGCAGCGGATTAGAGGCTCAATAGTTTTGAACAGAAACAAATATTCATTTCTGTCCTTGTTCCAAAACTGATGAATTGAATAGGAACCGGTTCCTACCGGCTCTGGATGGAGTTTAACATTACCCCACATGAACCTCACAATATCCACCGAGTATCCACTATATATCCACTATACATCATCTATATAGACAGTAACTATACTTCATCTATATAGTCAGTAACTATACATCATCTATATAGTCAGTAACTATACATGTCATCTATATAGTCAGTAACTATACTTCATCTATATAGTCAGTAACTATACATCATCTATAGAGTCAGTAACTATACATCATCTATATAGTCAGTAACTATACATCATCTATAGAGTCAGTAACTATACATCATCTATATAGTCAGTAACTATACATGTCATCTAACAGTACTCATCTATCACTGTGTGTATTCATGCAGGTTGAAGGTGAGTCAGTAACTATACATGTCATCTAACAGTACTCATCTATCACTGTGTGTATTCATGCAGGTTGAAGGTGAGTCAGCAACATACCACGAGATAGATGAGAGCTTCTGATTTCTCAGGAGCTGAACGTCCATGGGAACAGATCTCACTTGGGTTTATTGGTTTCTGACGACTGGAGGCACAATCTGTTTGCATTCATTAGCATTGCAAATTCACCAGTAGAGCTAAAAGGCATTACTCATGCAAAACATGCAGTACATTACAAATTAGGAACAATATCCCTGACCACTAGACAGGAAGGTCTGCTGGTTAGAGAGCCTGTCCTGAAAGCAGAAGCTCACAGGTTTGATCCCTGTGTCCTTTAGCAAGAGTCTCAGCTCAACAGCCATGCTCCCACATAGTCAGTGTCTCCAGTTTTGTCTCATCAGGGTGAAAAGCCTCTGAAACAACATTTAGACCATCATGGACACTAAAACTCTCAATTGAAAGCAGACTGATGAAACTCTTTGAGGGTTAGCAGCTCTTTAAGGCCTCTCATGAAACTGAACTATACTATAAGTACTAATATAGACCTTTAACTCTTTAAACTACAAACATGCACATGCAACACACCAAGTAACAAACATGTTCCCATTGCAGCGCAGAACATGCCCGGCTGCATGAGATGATAACATGATGCTAATACAACATGATAATATGATTCAGAGCTGACTATGAATCACGTGGTGATGGTGTCCTGATGGTGTCCTGATGGTGTCATGTGACCATCGGTTCAGTTCCACTGGAGACATAATATTTATTTTATATAATATTTAATATTTATCTGCTGGTATTTTCAAAGTTTGCCTGCATGGGATGATGATACAAGATGATACAAAATAATACAAGATGATACAAAATAATACAAGATGATACAAGATGATACAAGATAATACAAGATGATGCAAAATAATACAAGATGATACAAAATAATACAAGATGATACAAAATAATACAAGATGATACAAAATAATACAAGATAATACAAGATGATGCAAGATGATACAAGATGATACAAGATAATACAAGATAATACAAGATAATACAAGATGACAACAAAATAATACAAGATGATGCAAGATGATACAAGATGATACAAATGATATGATTCATGAGGTGAATATGACTGGTGTGACATGTTTTTAGGTTTGGTTGTTTTCATGTTTTCTTGCTCCGCTGTTCTCTGAATCAATTTGTAGCTGTAGCAAGTCCGCAAGGCAGGAGGGCGGAGTCAACAGGAGGGCGGAGTCAACAGGCCAGCAGCGCCGTCTCACCTCCCTCTGTCCCAGCGGGTCAGCCGAGGAGCACCACAGCCGGCCAGTCCACCAGGCTTCCAGGAAGATCCCGCTCCAACCCCGACTGGGCAGCTCTTGCCGGCTGCCGTGGACCTCGGTTGGTCGCCGCTCCCGGTCGTGCCGGCTCTCCGGTCCGTCGTCCGACTCGACTCACCGGTCTCCTGTCGGACTCAGTCACTCTCTCACATCTGCTCACACAGGTTAAAAAGGACCCGCTGCAATCGACCTTAATCAGCTGGATCCAGAGAGAGTCAGTCCACTGACTCAAGTGTCTCCTGGATCCAGCCTAAGCCTCACTCCCACCCTCCTCCCAGTCTTTAAATAATGTTCATTATTATTATTGGAATTATTATTTTGGGTCCTGATCATGTGACTGTCGTTTCGGCGCATCAGCATATAAAACACTGATGAAAATGTGATGTCAACACGTGTCTGCTGGTATTTGAACTTAGCAGGATTACCAACGGAGAGAAGACTTCCTGCCTCCTGCCGTCTTTTAGATCTTCACTGTTCAGGTTCCCTCCGTTTTCTGTTCGGTTCCTGCTAATTGGAGCTGCTGCCAATCGAAGTGAAGGACTGGGAGCTGCAGGCCAGTTTCTCAGCAGTTTGGACTGAAGGGGCTGGTGGATTGGACAGGTTCCCTCCAGATGTGCGGTGGGCGGGCAGCAGCAGGTGAGAGGTGGATCATCTGGTTTCAGGTGAGTTTGAAGGGATTTGTTCCGGCGTGTCGGGGAAAACGGGCTCCGGCATCCTGGCGGTTTATCCTGGCAAACAGAGCCAGAGCAGAATAATGATGTTTACCGCTGATGGAGACTGGAGGGATTGGCTCTGGACGCGCGCATGTGTGTGTGTGTGTGTGTGTGCATTTATTTTCTATGTATGTTGGAGTGTACTGTGTCTGCGTCAGTGTGTCAGTGTACGGTATGTCAGTATGTGTGTGTTAGTGTGTACATCATGTGTGCGTGTGTATCTGGATGTGTGTGTATTTGTTTTCCGTGTGTGTGTGTGTGTGTGTGCAGCCATCATTACTCCTCATTACCAGTGACACCAGTCAGCCCCAGTGTGTGTCCTGGCTGCCCAGGTTGGTAATGCATGTCTGTGCTTTAATTACATTCCTACTGAACAAATGGATTGTTTTGGCTCCATAACTCCATTACGTCCGAGCTCAGGGGATAAAACATCGTCTCGCCACCGCCAGCCGACACCAAGCAGTAAACCGCCTGAGACCTGATGTGGAATATTCAGTCATCAAAGCCCCCCGGAGCGCCGGGTGTTTTCTAGGAGTTAATGGAGGAGTCGGACAATTCAATTAGGATCCGATACTGGAGCGGAGGTCACATGCCAAAGCTGTGGCCGTTATTTATTGGAGGTGATTTTTCGTGCTTTATTGACTGTGACAAATTATTTCCAGTGGATGATGAAGCAGATGGAAAGTCCCATCTGACTTTCGTGTTGCCTTTTCTGTTTTGGCGGAGGAACTAGAGGGAAGAAGGCTGGCATCACTCACATCTAAATACATGACCATATGACATAACCCCCCCTCTGGCGGCCATGTTGGAGGTCCTCAGCTCTGAACAGCTGATTGTGTTTCTGTCTCAACAGAATTGAATCTTCATGGTTCATTTTTTGTGTGTTTCTACTGAACTGATCATTTCATCACTGATCCATCTGATTGATTTAGTGTTTAGATCATGTAGCTTGTTAGCTAGCTAACCATAGTATCTGGTCAACTAACCATCACTGTCTTGTTGTTAACACGTCTGGTTAGCACACTAGCTAACGTATCTAGTAGAAGCTAGCGTTAGCAGTGGCTAGTAGTCCCATGTTAACAGTAACTAGTTAGCTAGCTAGAAGTTAGTTCAGGTGAACTAGCTGACTCTTCTCCAGCTCCAACTCAGAGTGTTTTGGAGTAGAGACTAGGGCTGAAGACAAGACAGTTTACTGAGTCACAGTAACCTACATTTGGAGACAAATCTACCTGATCACAGACTATGTGTAAAAAAACATTCACCCTACTCTTTCTTTCTTTCTGACCCAATAATCAAAGTTTCATCTAATCTAATCTAATAAACTGTAAATCCCTCATGTGTTATATCAGCCGGCAGTAGAGAAGAGCAAATTGACATTTATTTATATGAAGATGTTTGAGACATAAAAGAGACATCAAAGTCTCTCTGTTCAGGAAGGTTTTCTCAAAAACTCCAGCTGCTGAACTAGGACCAGTTATGGAACGCCCATATCCATCTACCTTCCATCCATCCATCCATCCATTCACCCATCCATCCATCCATCCATCCATGCATAGCTGATCCCAGGCCATCTGACTGCTTCTCTGTGTTATTGATGTGGATGGAGAGCAGATTGCTGCCATGTTAAAAATACATAGAGAGGTTATCAAAGATACTCTGTACCTGCTGAAACCGGATATCCCTAGTTTAAAATGCTGCTTCTTCTTTGGTAGAGAAACAAACTTCTTAGCAGGAAGGAGTTCATGACCGGTCAGCCGGCCGAGGAAGCAACAGCTCATTCTTATTTTATAAACTGACAAAATGTTATTCTGCTTCAGCACAAGAACCACAGCAGCGACCCCGAGATGGAGTCAACACTTCAGTTCTTATTCCAGCCTAGGAAAGTGTTGTTGCTCCACCATGTCACAATATTATAGATGTTGTCATGTTTGAACTTAAAGCTCTTCCAACTCTGCATTGGCTATCATCATGTCACATTGATAATAAGTTAGTTAACTGTGGCAGACTGGGGGAGGGAGTGGGTGAGGCGTAGGCTGGGTCCAGGTGGGAGTCGAGTCAGCGATTCTCCCTGGACCAGCGTGGCTGTGGCCAATCGGAGCTGACTGCAGCCAAGCCTGTGTGACTGTGTGAGCGAGAGGGCATCAGTGTGAGAGGCTGAGGAGCGTCTGAGTCGGCAGGCGATCGGGAGGATCGGGGGTCGAAGAGTCAGCAGCAGCAGGGACCGAGCGAGGTCCGCAAGCTGCTAGAGACCGAGTGGGGAAATGGACCGACCAGGCTCCGCGGAGGATGCAGCCGGTAGCAGCCTGGAAGGGATGCCCAGTCGGGGTTGGGGCGGGACTGGAAGCCTGGCGGACTGGCAGCCTTGGTGCTCCGCGGCTGGCCCGCCGAGGGAGACGGCGCTGCACAGCCGTCAACACCGGGTCGTGTTAACTATGCTGACTGAGAATAAAACTCTGCCCTCCTGCCTGTGTCTCTGTCTGTACGGTAGCTACATTAACATTGCTACCTGGCAGCATTCATCAGAAGTAAACACAAAAGTCACTAAAATGTCTCCAGATCTTCATCGACCAGCGATGGATCATCGACAGATGAAACCCTTTCATCCCATTGGCTCAAAGTTGTTTCTTAGCTCAGGAAGTCCTTCTCCTGTTGAGTTGCTCCCTGTGATGGTCCAGGTGGTCTTTAACATCTACTCCTCTTCATCTCTGCCCTTCATCACTGAAGTTGATTGAACAGGTGAATCAATAAGGTTCCACTGTGTGTACTTAACAGTGTATTCCCATTGGTGAATACAGACAGAGGCAGTACAAGATGCTTCTTCAGTGCAAACTTTGGACATTCAGGGAATGTTTTCATCCTGAAACAGGATAAAACAGCATTTGGTCTCATTTCATGTTTGCATTATTAACACACACAGTACCAGCAGAATAAACCTGATGCATCACAGTGATGCAGCAGTAATGGATTCTCATTGGAAATGAATGAACCTCCATCCAAACACTGGATGCATTAATGCATGTGGTTGAGGGTCACAGAGGTCACGCAGCAATCTGTCTCCAAGAGGTTTAACATCACACACACACACACACACACACACACACACACACACACACACACAGATAAAAGATAAAAGGAAATAAGAATTTTATTACAAATGTAAATTTCTCTCAGGAGAAGCTTCATCGCATTTCATGAACAAACGTTCATGAGAGAAAACAAATATAGGGCAGAGAAAATGTGTGTGTGTGTGTGTGTGTGTGTTCACTTCATCCTCAGTCTAATTAGGAACTAGTCTCTAGGTTTCCCACAGATGCCCCCCCCCCCCCCCCCCAATCATTCAGTACTCAAATAAAGACATGCGAAGGAAGAGGCCAAGGGCTTTCAGGCTTTAGTCGATCTGATCTGGTGATGGAGTTTGGAGATCAATAGCAGAGTATTTCCGTCAAGGTAACTCTGATTGGCTAAACTGACTCCAGGCGCTGAACATTCCTCCATCACGCTGTTTGTTTGTGCGTCGCCCCGTGGGATTCGGTTTGTAATTGTAAAGGTGTGGAGTTGGTTATTCAGGCAAATTAAAGTCATAATTAAAGAGAAGGTGCCCTCTGTTAGCGATTCAGGTGCCAGCCAGCGAGCCCTGAGCGTTTCAGAGAGTCACAAATAAATGCAAGCGGCATTTAAATGCTGGCACCAAAACAAATTGGCAATTTCTCCCACGGCTAATTGCTGCGCCGGGGTCGCGGCGGCCGGCTCTCCGAGCAGCAGTTTGTAGAAGTTTAATTAAAGGAAGAGAGAAGAGGTGAGTAACTTGCCGGTGTTAATTTCCGTTAAGGTCAACAAGGCGGTCGGCGTCGCGGTTCAGAGCCATATGTTGAGCATGTTTAGTGCTGCGGTGAGTTATTACCGCGCTATCGGCGTCCTCACTTTGTCTTTTTGGACGGTTTGCAGAGTTGCCACCACGCCGCCTTCCTCTCGACTCATTACTTCCCGTCCCAGCGCTCTTATCCAGCGCGAGCAGGTTAAGTGGTTTGCAAGGACACCGGCGTATCAGCATCTGCATTCGGTGGCCGCTTTTCCCCCGAAGCACCTGACAGCAGCGCGGTGCGTTCAGGTCTACGTCCCGCCAACGGGCTTCCTGGAATGTCGCCATGGTGACATCAGTCTGTCTGTCTGTCAACATATTCTCTTTAACCAAATAACAACATGATGCTATCGAGGAGATGATCTGACTCGACTTTGGAGCTGGACAGGAAGTCCTTGATGCTTGAAGACAGAGTTCATGTGAACACCGGCCATGGGATTTGAACCCTCAACCCTGGCAGAGTTGGTGCCTTGCTCCGGCCCCCTGAGCTGTACAGGACACACTGACACTTCCTGTTCTGCTTCCTGCTGAAACCTGCTAATTGTTATGAGTGGAAAGGAGGAGAGGAAGGAAGGAAGGAAGGAAGGAAGGAGGAGAGGAGGACTAAGTAACTAACACTCACCATTACGTGTTAGTTAGTTCACCAAGAGAACACATCAAAACAGAACAACAGCAACATGGAGAAATACAACTTAAAGGTTTAACCAGCGAACTAGATGTTACCAGACCAGGACTGGTTGGTGACCTGGAGACCAGACTCACTAACCACTGACGGGTTAGGGTTAGGTCAAGCGAAGAACAATGTTATTAGGGTTAGGTAAGGGTAAGGGTTAGGGTTAGGGTTAGGGTTAGGGTTGGCGGGACGCTCTGCACCGACGTTCAGAACATGAAATATTACGCCACCTGCAGGTTTAGTGAAATCAAGACCCAAATCCCCCCCCCCCCCCGCCCCCCCCCGCCTCCCTCAGGGCCGTAAACAAACCAAACTCGGCACTCTGCTGATCTCTGCTTTTATCAGCCTCGGTCTGCAGGCAGCTGACACCAGCGCTGCTTCACACTTCACTGTGGAACAATAAACAGCAGCGACGCTCAGGGAGGCGTTTGAGGTGGTGGTTGGGGGGGGGACGGGGGGGGGGGACGGGGGGGTAACAGTCTGTGACAGCGGCAGTGAGAGGAAGGAAGGCATCTTCAAATACACCTTGGAAATGTTTCCCTGCTTCGCCGTAGCAAAGCGCTGCTGCTGCTGAGCGTGACAGACGCCGGAACGCCGGGAGAACAGAGAAGAAGCTGAACAGGTTCCTGTTCGGTTTGCCGCGGAAATCAGTTTCACTTGAAGTCCCACTTCCTACTGCAGGCTGGCTGAGCTACCGAGGCTCCGCCCCCAACAAGACCCATCTGGAGAAGTTTTGCTCTTTAGCTAGTTAGTTAAATCCTGACCGGCCAACGTTCCTGGGTCCTGGGTCCTGGGTCCTGGGTCCTGGGTCCTGGGTCCTGGGTCCTGGGTCCTGGGTTCCAGGGTCCTGGGTTCCAGGGAGTTCACCTTCCTCAGTCCAAACACAGGAAGGATTGGGGACTCTGTAGGTTCCTACAGTCATGGAAAACCCACCCACCCGCAGCTTGGACAGAGGATCTCCAGGTTGGACCAGACTGATGTTTCCAGGTTTGGACCAGACTGATGTTTCCAGGTTCCAGGTTTGGACCAGACTGATGTTTCCAGGTTTGGACCAGAATGATGTTTCCAGGTTTGGACCAGACTCTCACCAGGACAGAGCCTCCTGTTAGTACATGTAGCGTCGCTCATTGTAGTCTAACAGAATTTAATTTGCCCTGAAAAGAGGCTGAATGCTGCCGGCTGAGAGGCCATAAGAACCCAAGGGGAATCAGAAAAGCCATAAAATCACAGTGGTTTTACTGAGTGCAGGCTGGAAGTGCACACACACACACACACACACACACACACACACACACACACACACACCATCTCTCTATTTCATTGTGGGGACGGTGTTGAAGTGCCTCTTACCAGAAGCCGTTCATCAAAAAGCCGAGTAATAAATTGAAGATTTGCAGCACTAAAGAAATAATTTACCAGGGAACACGTCTCCATACACACCACTGCTGTCGGACAAACACACACACACACACACACACACACACACACACACCACACCAAGAACAGAAGGCTTATTTTACTGATATGTGGCTGTAAATGCCTCAGTGCAACTTACAGTCTGGTACGTTACAATACATTGTTCATTCAAAAGAATATTCTGTGGATTTGTATGACAAAGTCACCAAGAAAAAACTGAGAATGATTCAATTCAATTAGAGTTGGAGGTTCTGGTGGATTATGTTCCTTTTTATTGCTATTTTAAGGTAATGACACAGTGGTGTTACAGACATTAACGTAATCACACCGGCCGCGGTGATTCGTCCCGTTCACCCAAATTAAACTCTGGTTTGGTTTACTGACGTCACATCATAGGATTTCTGGGAAATGAAGTCCACAAATTTCAACCAGTTTGCTGCCATTTGGTGACGCCAATGTACGAAAATTTGATCATTTCATAGCTTTGAAGTAGCATTAATCCATCACCTCTAACGGCCTCTATTGGCAACCAGTAGGAATTACAACAACATTGATAGAACTGATCTCCTACACAAGTCTCAATATGTAGTTACAGTAAGGATCAATATGTAGGTATAGTATAGATCAATATGAAGGTATAGTATGGATCAATATGAAGGTATAGTATGGATCAATATGAAGGTATAGTATAGATCAATATGAAGGTATAGTATAGATCAATATGAAGGTATAGTATAGATCAATATGAAGGTATTGACACATTATCAACTATCAGATGGTTGGTAACAGGTTAACCCCAGACTGACCATGGATGATGGAGAAGTGAAGACATGTTGACCAGCAGCAGAACAGCAGGAGTCCATCTGGACCTGTCTGTCTGTCTGTCTGTCTGTCTGTCTGTCTGTCTGTCTGTCTGTCTGTCTGTCTGTCTGTCCCCTCTCATAGTAAATGTGTTTCAGCCTCCACTGCTGAGTCTCCAGTAAAAGTCATAATGTCTCGACCACTTAAAGGTGCCGGCTGCTCTTTAGAGATCATTACACAAGTTGTACTGTCGGTCTAATTCAGACTAGAGACCATTATTCTCTCTAACCCACGACAGACCGGCATTAACCAGGCTGCAGCCTTCTAGGAATACAAGGTCTTGGACTAGTGAGTCCCTATGAGGATGTTGGTACTAGACTGACCTCAACTGCATGTGTCTTGTACTTATCCTGTTCACTACAGTGCATGCTAAGGCTTTAGCACAGCGACCTCCGGTCAGGGACCATGGAGGCCCAGGAGCCTGCAGGGTTTCACCCCAACCAAACCAGTTCATTTCTCTAATGAATTGCTAACAGAGGTAGAGACCGCTAAGCCCAAACCATCAGGACCAGAGAGGCGGGGCTAATTTAGGGTAAGAAGCTGCTGTAGTGTTTGATTGGAATGAAAACCTGCAGACTCTTGGCCCTCCGTGGTCCCTGGGCGGAGATGACTGTAGGTTCCTGGAAGTACCACCAGGGTTCATGAACCCTTTATGAAGGGGATCCTCAAGGAATCATTTGGTGTGTGACTGTACTGTTTGGCTCTCCATGGTACATGATTGGAGAGGTTCAGGGAAATACCGTGACAGTTCTTGAATGCTTCATGTACCACAGATGCTTCATTTAGGAACCCCTTCATTCACGGTCCAGGAACCATGATGGCACTAACAGAACCCTCTAACACAGCTGTCTCCAATCATGGACCATGGAGGCCAAACATCACTGCAGCTCATTTCACTAATTAACACAACTTCACCTGGGGGGGGCAAATTAGTGGAATGAGCTGCAGTGATTGGTTGGAGAGAAAATCTGACTAACCTAAAATCCACTAAATACTAGGAGACACAGCAGTGGAGCGACTTCCCATCTTCCCTTTGCACAACGCTAAACCCATCAAAGATTATTTGCCGTTACCTTTGCAGGCTGTGTGCTTATTGCATCATCAGGGAAACTACCAGAGAGATAGAAGAACAAATGAAACGTGGATGGTTGCACAGGCAGCGTGGCTAGACGACTGCTCAGAGGCTGGATGATAGAAGCTGTTTGAGCAGGTTCCCAGACAGCAGCGCTGCAGGGTGGAGGGATTCACCTCCACCAACCTCCACCAACCTCCACCTACCTCCACCACACGGAGATCCTCGACTTGGTATTCTACGCTCCACCTCTCCTTCAGTGTGAGTAATTAAAATGTGAAATTGAAGAGGTTTGGTCCCACAATGAGGTTTTCTCTGGAACAGCGGCTCAGAATTAAACCAAATGAAGGAACTTTTTAAAGGAAAGTGGGGAACTGAAGTCCTTGGTTCACTTGATGATTGGCAGCTGAAAACTTCACGGAGGAACGTGTCAGTGTTGAGCATCTACGAGCCGATCAAACCACCGTAATCAAAATCATATTTTTATACCATTGTGCTTCATAATGAACTTGACAGCACGACATTAAACCAAACTTGCACTGATGGATTAAGGAGATCCTGTGGATTCTAGCGGTATTGATGAACAACTCAAAGGGAAACTTTATTTCCCTTTTTACAAAAAATAATGACCTAGGAATGATATAAAACTATTTCAATCATCACAACTAGATTTTATAAATCTGGTTATTTGAGGAGGATCACCAGCGAGGACACGCCCCTTCAGTCCAACAGACACAACTTAATCTGACGACTGACAGTTGAATTTTCCCACAGTGATTTCAAATCACACTCATGGCTGCATTGCATTCTGGTCTATTCAGGTTGTTGCTGTGCATTCTGGTCTATCCTAGCTACTGCATTGCATTCTGGTCTATCTGGCTACTGCATTGCATTCTGGTCTATCTCCTGTCGTCTCTCTCTCTCCTCTGATGGATTTCTCCTGTATGATTGTTGATCGTCGGTCTAGAAAGAAGCCCTTGCTCTTTGATTCTGATTGGCTAACACCAAAACCTGACGGTTACCAACGGTTACCGTTGATGTTTTAGATCATGAAACATTTTCTGATGTCAGATGGAAACATCTCAACGTGACGTCACGTCGTCTACAACTGGAGGAACAAACCAACTAGATGGACCAGGAACACAACAGTTGATGTTGAAGTGTTTTGTTATTTTGTTTCCCAGCTCATCTGGCTGAATTCATTAGGAGCCTGCCTCAAAATGTAATCTATTACAGATTACTGATTTCATTTAAGTAATCAGATTACTGTTACCCCATCCCACTGCTGACAGCATATTATTGCTGGCTTCATTGATTAATTAATGCTGGGCGGCCATCGACGTTCTGTCTGAGAGGAAGGTAGATTAGAGCTCCCTGAGGACACACGCGCGCACGCGCGCGCACACACACACACACACACACACACACACACACACACACACACACACACACACACACACACACACACACACACACACACACACACACACACACATTCTCCAGGTGATTCCTGCTGTCAGACCAAAGGAACAGAAGACATTTCCATTTTAAGCTTTTAGTCGAGGACGGACGCAGAAGTTCGTGTCTCCAGATGATGATGATGATGATGATGATGATGATGATGATGACAGGTGGTGAACTAAACCAGGGCTGATGTATAAACTCTGTGTAGATTTAGGTGTAGAAACGTGTGTACGCACAAAACAGGAAACATGCAAACGCTCAGATGTATAAAACCACGTACGTCTGTTCCCACGTGTTTTTTCTTCATACATCTCAATCATCCTTAAATTGCGTGCACGAGCACGAGCCTTCTGACCACGCCCACAATTTACTATAAATGGCTTCCAACACCCCCTACTGCCTGGTTTGCATATAAAGGGCATTTAGTTTAGTTCTGAGGACAAACGGCGGAAGCATTTAAGAAGAATTAGAAGAAAAGAAGCGCAATTTTACGACTGTGAGCTTGAAATAATGTTGATCAAAATGACAGAAGAAAACGCGGATTATTTAGAAGCCTAAGCTCTGGTATTACCAACCAAATGAAACAAGTTGAATGGCAGAAAGTAACCGAAACCATCTCCCTTTTAAAAGCCCAATGCAACGCTCTACCACAGAGCGCACGGCTGTGCACCACATTACAGCGTCTGTTGTGATCTGGGGGTTCGTACATGGCATAACCATGGCTTCAATGCATACCCATTATCACCTGAGGGTATCAAATATTATATACATATTATACAAAACAATATTATATACATATGTATGTATTTATTACTCAAAGAAATGATGCCACCCCACGCCATGGGCATGACCCGGCTCAGGGCAGCTCAGGATATCCCTGATCTGTCCACAAGCTTCAGCTGAAACGTCCCCGTCACTAAAAACCCGATTGTTGTCAATACCTGTAGATGGACGGGGATGGCAGGATTCTCCGAGAGTGCCGTTCCAACACAGGGTCCAGTTCAGTACACAATTAGAAGAGAACAGCTCTTGGAAATCCAAAGCGGCGCATTAGCCAGTCATCATCATGGACCAGAAAACCAGTACGGTCTCTGAAGACTCGTTCTCGCCTAAATTGCGCAATAGCAATATCTTCCAGCAACGCCGAAGCAGCTATTGCATCATTTGGCACAGCCATTACGCACGGCTACAGCCTTTATATAGTGTAGGTTATTCTTACTCCCCAATAATAGGCTACAGAATAATAATCTTGTATCATGTTTTTGTTTATTTATATAAAGATCATCATCATTATAATTATTATAATGCATAGTGACAAACATATTTACTCAAGATAGAACAAAATGAAGGCTTGTCAGAAAAGGTTGTTAACCACTCACGCATCACTAATAATCATAGTGGATGTTTTTTTTAAACTACAGATTACATCCTAACACAATGTAGTGAAAGAAAAAGCTCCAAATAAAATGTCACCCAAATTCACACTTTTATGATCCTTTTTTGGATACAAACTCAAAAGATGCGTATGGTACGCATGGTGTTCATGGTGTTCATGGTGTTCAGGGTGTTCAGGGTGTTCATGGTGTTCATGGTGTTCATGGTGTTCATGGTGTTCAGGGTGTTCAGGGTGTTCAGGATGTGTACCGGTACGCACATTCTCGCCGCCCGTGGATTTTTATACATTTGAAACCTGCGTGAAAAGTGACGTAAGTACATTTTTCGTGCATACGCATGGTTTATACATCTGGCCCCAGATGTCTGAGGAAGGCCCCTCCCACCCCTCCTAAGACTCCTCCCACCCCTCCTAAGACTCCTCCCACCCCTAAAAAAAACCCTCCCACCCCTCCTAAGACTCCTCCCACCCCTCCTAAGACTCCTCCCAGTTGTACTGTTGTTTATACTTATATACCCTGATACTACTGAGACACTTTGACACTTTTATTCTATTTTTGTTTAATTCTTACTTTTATTGTTATGTTGCTTAGAGTCGAAGTCAAAGCATTCCATTGCCATGATGCTGTTACTGTTACTGAGCGTTTGATGAATGACTTGATGTCGTTTGATACTTCATATCATTTACTACCAAAACTTCCAAACTGGAGCAACAACTGATGATATTACTATGATATTATTATTTTGTCAGTATGATGAATTATTAACTATCATCTTAGAGGAACTTTGATCCTTGACTTGGATCATTTCTGGTGATTGTTTCTTTTCTGTCCATTCCAAAGATAAAAACTACAAGATGAACTGAGTTTTACTGCTCCGTTGCTCTTTTTGCATTTCAGTAGTAACAGGTTGGATCTCCTCTTCATACCGATGAGACTTCACCAAAGATTGTCTATGGTTAAGAAGGTGAATCACTAGTTAAAAACAACCTGGTGAACCTTGTGGTGGCTCTTCACCGTGCATGAGGAGCATCCTCACGCACCTGAAACAAAAACTCTTCATCACAACACGGTGCATTTTATTTTAACTTAGTTACTGAACTAACTAGTCAGGTTTATCATGCTATACTATATTATTAAAGGTAGACTAGTTACTCAACTAACTGAACTAACTAGTCAGGTTTATCATGCTACATTATATTATATTATTAAAGGTAGACTAGTTACTGAACTAACTAGTCAGGTTTGTTGAGCTCAAACCAAACAACTTAATAACTTTCTGTCACCAAACAAAGAACGCTGCTCTGCTGTCACTGAAGATTATGGAATTTGTAGTCCTAAAACTGTTATGTACACAGTCTGGCACCTTGTTACTTTAACGAGTGGAACCAGCTATGTAGAGACCTCTGTCCTTCCTGACCGCTGGTGTAACAAACACCCAGTTTAGACATTAAGATTAGAGTCCGGTCCATCTGTGGTATCTGGAAAAAGAGGCGGAGTGAGACATCACTACTTCTTCCTCCTGTTTGTTTCTCTCTCTCTCTCTCTGTCTCTCTCTCTCTCTCTCTCTCTCTCCTGCCTCTCCAATTAGGAATCCCAGGAAAAAAAACACCCACACACGCGCACAGTGCGAGCTCGCGCTGTCGTTTTTCCACCCCACGTCCCGCCTACAGACTCTTGTCTCGTGAGGGATTTTCAGAGTCAAGCGCGCGGTCAGAAACCAGCGGCTCGTGACTTTTCGCGCGGCAGATTCCGCTGACCGTCAAGGCAGCTAGAGTTAGCCACAATATGACCGGACGTGACGCCATTTTATCTTCACAATAAAACTGTAAACCGTGTTCGGTGAGGGGTATTGTGTTACAGTATTTCTCCATTGGTTTGGCTCATTTCTTGAAACAGAAATTACATTCTGAAAATAACATGGACAAACCTCCAAACCACTTTGCAATTGTTCACAACAGAATTGAATTTCTCATTAATTTCATCAAATTGCAAATGTCTTAGTACATGTCTCAATGTCTCAGTACATCTTTGCAAATGATTAAGTACAGGTAGCCTACAGTTAGCACAGTTAGCCTACATTTAGCACAATTTCCAAGTGAATAGATCTTGTTGATCTAAACTGATTGTTGATTCTCAGTCTAATGGTTGTTCTCTCCAAAACATGTCAGCATCATTTCATTATATAAGTCATCACATGCACAATAGTCTGTTCAATTGTCAAAATTAGTCAAGAACATAATACCATGAATACCATATATGAATCTCTTGGAACATTTGATACATTGATTACAGTAATTGACAGTCAGGTGAAACTAACTTGACCAACGAAGGAGGAGTTTCACACATCTCAGATGACCAATCAGACAGTATGTTTAGTTACCTGACAGGTGCTGTCCATGATTGTGAATGCTGCCAAACATGTATATATAGAGCTTGACCAGGACCAGTACAATATCTGAACATGGAGGCACCTGGCCAAGTAAATGAACAAGGGCAACTGCCTGCTGAGGAAGAGGAAGAGGAAGAAGAAGAGGAGGAGGAGGAGTAAGGGTACGTGGTGGTGGAATAGGGGGAAGAGGCCGAGGACCACAAAGACACCATGCTGTCCCGGATGAAATTCAGGCCACAATTATAGACCATGTTATCAACCATCGCCTCACAATGGCGGAGGCAGGTCGCCTAATGTGGCCCGCTCTACAGTCTCCGCCATCATCCAAACCTTTCGCAGGAAAAACAGGTGTGTGTGTGTGTGTGTGTGTGTGTGTGTGTGTGTGTGTGTGTGTGTGTGTGTGTGTGTGTGTGTGTGTGTGTGTGTGTGTGTGTGTGTGTGTGTGTGTGTGTGTGTGTGTGTTATAGGCCTACAGTATTATCTTACCTCAACGGGATGTTATGATACTAAAATGACAAGAAAAATATTGGAGAAAATAAACTATGGAATTATTGATGATAGAGTTTACAGTAGTGTTCCAGTCACTGTGCAGTGATGCATTAGAATTGTGGTAAAGTTACTGTAAGTATAACAACAATACAATTACATTGGTAACTCATTCTGTAAGAAATACATAAGGCATACATTACGACTGGTAATACAGTGTTGTCCTTTGAATTCTATGTCTAGGATTGGACGACAACCTTGCACGGGTGGCAGAGGAAAACTTCTCAATGAACAACAAGAACAAGAGATCTGTAACATGGTGATGGCATCACATTGAGACAGATCTGCGCTGCAATCCTACAAGACAATGCCATATTCCAAAATGTCAACTCCATAAGCATCTCCACAATAGACCGGACATTGAACAAGCATCAGATGACCATGAAGCAACTTTACAGGGTACCATTTGAGAGGAACTCTGATAGAGTGAAAGAGCTGCGGTACCAGTATGTACATGTAAGTCAGTTACTGGTTGTCTATCATTATAACCGTTTTACAATTAAGCAGTGGTTCTCAAACTTTTTTGCCTTCAGTACCCCCTTTACCTGATTTCTGAATCCAAGTATTTGCTTTATGTGACTTCAACATTTTGCCTAAAAACTGCAACAGAAAACTGCAGCTTACTGTATGATACAATTATCATTATATATAATTATCAATATAATATTCTTATTTTGAAGAATATAACATATGATAAGAAAAGGGGTCAAGGAGCTGCAATTAGTGCCTCCCAAGCAGATCTATCTAATGCTGTGGTTTTACTGTAACATTTCAGTAAGTCTAGTCATTGATGATTTCCCCGTCCCATTTCTCTCAAATACCCCCTGTAGTACCTCTGCGTAAGCCTATCCCTAGGGGTACATGTACCCCAGGTTTGGAACCACTGGAGTAGTGGCCAGTAGTATATTGAACTTGTGGAGGAGAACATAGAACATTCCTATGTAATTTTCTGTTACTCTAGTGTATGACTCTTCTGTATGACTGATTTGATGATTTTTTGTTTTTACTCTATTGTAGAGAATAATGGCAATGGAAGGAAATGAGACCCCTCACATCCTCGTGTTTGTGGATGAAGCTGGCTTCAACCTGGCCAAGGGCCGAAGACATGGCCGTAATATTATTGGGCCACTCACATCCCCAGTCTTGGCCCATACAATACACAGAAGCTCCTCTTCTTCTTGGACCGCCTTTATCCTGATTTGATCCCTGAAAATGAGAGGGGTCTCGTAGGGCCTCACCTACCAAACTATGTCATTGTGTGGGCCAATGTGAATTTCCACCGTGGCCCGCTCATCAGGGCCTGGTTCACTACTCATCCAAGGATGGTCATGGTGTTCCTACCACCTTACTCTCCTTTTTTTCTCCGCTTGGAGGTGGAGAGTGTATGAGCATCAGGCTCAAAATCAGAGGTCCCTGCTCCATGCAATGGACGCTGCGTGTGAAGATATTACAGGAGATCAGTGTAGGGGATGGTTGCGACATGCACGCCGTTTCTTCCCTCGTTGCATCGCAAGGGAGAATATATGCTGTGATGTGGATGAGAATCTGTGGCCAGACAGACAGCAGCGTGTGGACGGCCAGGAGGGTGAGGATGGTGGCCAGGAGAGGGAGGATGAGGACAGTGACCAGTGAAGGAAGTATTAGTTGTGAAACTCCAGCTTTATTTACAGCACTGTAGGCTACATATCATTTTCCTTGTTTTTTGTTTATGTGTTTATATTACAGTATATTATGCTGTATACATTTTCTTTTTACTCTGATGTATGGAAGTTACTTGATGTGTGTGAATAGAAATGGTTACAATTTCCTTGGCAGTATGAGTGCAATGTGTGATGTCAAACCTTGGAGGCTACTCTTACCGTAAAATACTTTTTTTCAGTTTTATACACAATTGTATTCTGTTAGCTAGACCAACAAAACTAGTACAGTAACCATTGTCAATGAAGGACTGGGCTAAGACTGAGAGGTGGACATGAGGGATATTTCAATGGTCTTCTGCCATAGTGACAAAACATCTAAACATTTTGACTTGCAGTGCTTACACAATGCCAAAGGGATGATGGGGGCACTGACTATTTATATGAGAAAGGAATTTAGTTTTGACACATGAGTGAACTGTTTTGGGAGAGATATGAGCTTTTGCAGGTGAACCATGGTGTTGTGCTGAACCATCCAGGTTACTTTGGCAAAAGCACCAAGAGTGTTGAGAACGTCCGGTCTGTTTCAAGAAATGAGCCAAAGCAATTGAGGAGGATCTTTTGCATTTTGGTGGCACTGACTATTTATATGGGAAAGGAATTTAGTTTTGAAGCATGAGTGAACCGTTTTGGGAGAGATATGAGCTTTTGCAAGTGAGCTATGGTGGTGTGCTGAACTGTAAGACTGTTTTGCCAAATGATCTTAGAGTTTTGAGAATGTGATTTCTGTTTCAAGAAATGAGCCAAACCAATGGAGAAATACTGTAATATAGGATAGAAGTAGTACAAATAAGAGTAAATGGGAGTAGAGTGTAAAAGTATTGGGATGTACAACAACAAATTATTCATGAAATAAAAATAGTGAAAAATAGGATTGTAGTAAGTAACTAATAATGTAATCACTGAATGTGGATAATGTTACAACTTGTCAAAATATAATAGAAATATCTCTTGAAATATGTCATCAAAGTAATAAAACTAAAATTAAATGCACCATTCAACACATATAGCTATTCTGAATTTTACCTTCTAAATTGTTTGGTACAGTTTGTGAGGTTTTGGCAGCAGTACGTGGCGTCTTGGTGTCTTACTGCCTATATGAATGTTTTTCCTTAAAGGAATCCACCAATTTTGGGAGTCTCCTGTAGCTAGCTCTGTCTGGTGCGCATGCTAACGTAGAGCATGCAGCTAGCATACAGTATGTGATGACCTTTAACTAATCCAAAAGTGGTATTGGTTTTTATTCTATGGCCTTTAGATTGATAATCTCAGTCTTCATCATAAATTAAACTGAATACAAATCAACAGTGTAAACGTGATCTGGCTAGATATCTTCACTCACTTCCTGTGTAATCAAAACAAGTTATGCCTAAAGTCTCGCGGGAAGATACATCTTCTGCCACTGAAAGTGAAAAAGGGCAAATTAGAAACGTGAGTTCTATTTTGGATTGATTGCAACACATGCGCCCCAATGTGAACACCTTGTCTTGTGCAATAACCCCTGTTATTCTACACTGCACGTATAGAAGTGAAGAAAAGATGGATTTGAGCCTTATGGTTGGGAAAAAGCTATAACAGTACTGAAGGAACTCGGCAAACTGAAGTGTTACATGGAGATGAGTGTGTGTATCATTACATTGTGTTCATTACTCTGAATGAAGTTTAGTATAAAGGTCATGAGTGTTTTTTGACTGTTCAAATTAGTAAAACTTGTTGAGAATTAGGTTGAGGCTTGGGTAAGCCTCAAAGGGGGGAATATGTAGTGTATTTTGTGCACCAACAAAGCTTATGATTAAGTATTAAAGATTCATTTCTATATGTCAAGGTAATTATCAATATATTCATAATTCATATTGAGAGAATATTAATATTGGGAGAATATTAATATCATGGTGTTCATATTGGGAAAGTATTTGGGTTACGACAAAAACAAGTTGTGAAATGTTCAGACATTGTTATTGTTCAGACTTGAAGAAAAGACGATATCCTCCCAGATGTTCTTTTCCTTTCGGTGTGAGGCCAAACATCCTGAAATAGAGGCAGGGGAGGCCGTCATGGGAGGATGGGTCAGGATGACCTGGTGTTGGGCCAGTAATTAGATTGGTGAACGTCCAGTAACTAAAGGGCGCCACTTATCTTTAGGGACTTTTCCCAGAACAAAGAAACGGATCAGGCCCCCATGGGACAATAACCGGGAGGGAAACTTTGGAAAGAACCTAGAAGTTTGAGTGTGCCAAATCTCGGCCAAAGGGAGAGGGACTGAAGGGAGGGGGAAGTGAGATCCCATTGGTAGAAAACCAAAGAAGGATGTATCTTAATAATGTCAATATAACCTGTGTGCATATTGATTAGATTTTAGCCTTGTACTCTGCAGAGACAAACTCAGGTCCTTTTTGTTAATAAAAGGTTCTTGAACCAAAGACTTCTTCTTCTGAGCTAATTCTTTACCACTACAGTTTTATTTTGAAAATACAGACCGGACGTGTATTTTCCGCTCTGTCTGGCTTGACGCTGGTTTAGTTAGTGACGTTTCTCCCGGCAGATTCCGCCGACTGACCGTTTACCGGAGATCACAGCGGCATCGCGGCATCACGGAGCCCCGTCTCTCCTCCTCCCCTCCCCGGCCCGACGGGCCGCGACCAGCCGCTGACAGGAAGGACACGAAGCGGATGCTGTCTCCCTTCAGGATGGATATTCCGGTAGCGATTAACGGACACGGAGCCCGGTGGACTCGGCGGAGAGGCAGCTGGGACGACTGAATAAACCTCCGGCCAGAGGATACCGACGTACCGAATACCGATTTTTCTTTTATATGAATCTTTTTCCTTCTACAATGTCACCATCAAGGAGACGCGGCTGAGGCACCTGCTCTCCGGCTGTATCTCCGGTTGCCGTTATTTCCCCACGACATCCCCATCACTGTCCCTATCCGTTTCAGTTCAGATATGACCAAAACCGGACACGTCTGATATGAGCGTCTGATTTGGATGAGAACCAGTTACCGGGCCGAATTCCGTTCAGAGGGACGCCGGTCGGAGCGGCGGGGCAGCGGGGACTCGAACCGACAACCTCCCCGGGGGAAGAGAAGCAGAGAGGCGGCCAGAGGAGGATGTGAAGATGGGGTTAGTTGTCGGTCTCCTGTGGCTGTTTACCGGCTTCCTGCAGGGCGTGCACTGCCAGGGCGTGTACGGTAAGGACGGACGTAATAAATGTGTAATAAGTGTGTCGATAATATGTAGTAAATGTCTTAAATATGAACTCACACACACACACACACACACACACACACACACACACACACACACACACACACACACACACTAACTTGACCTTGTGGGGGATTTAGTCTGTGTGTGTGTGTGTGTGTGTGTGTGCGTGTGTGTGTGCGTGTGTGGCCTCTGTGTACAGTACCAGTTCCAGTACCAGTCCTGGTTGGCATTACTCCATTACTAATCACTATAATATTCCTATAATATTTCTAGAATGTTCCTATAATATTCCTATAATATTTCTAGAATGTTCCTATAATATTCCTATAATATTTATATAATATTTCTATAATATTACTATAATATTTCTAGAATATTCCTATAATATTTCTAGAATGTTCCTATATTTCTATAATATTTCTATAATATTTCTATAATATTACTATAATGTTTCTAGAATATTCCTATAATATTTCTAGAATATTCCTATAATATTTCTATAATGTTTCTATAATATTCCTATAATGTTTCTATAATATTCCTATAATATTTCTATCATGTTCCTATAATATTTCTATAATGTTCCTATAATATTTCTATAATGTTCCTATAATATTTCTATAGTATTTCTATAATGTTCCTATAATATTTCTATAATGTTCCTATAATATTTCTATAGTATTTCTATAATGTTCCTATAATATTTCTATAATGTTCCTATAATGTTCCTATAGTATTTCTATAATGTTCCTATAATATTTCTATAGTATTTCTATAATGTTCCTATAATATTTCTATAATGTTCCTATAATATTTCTATAGTATTTCTATAATGTTCCTATAATATTTCTATAATGTTCCTATAATGTTTCTATAGTATTTCTATAATGTTCCTATAATATTTCTATAGTATTTCTATAATGTTCCTATAATATTTCTATAGTATTTCTATAATGTTCCTATAATATTTCTATAATGTTCCTATAATGTTTCTATAGTATTTCTATAATGTTCCTATAATATTTCTATAGTATTTCTATAATGTTCCTATAATATTTCTATAGTATTTCTATAATGTTCCTATAATATTTCTATAGTATTTCTATAATGTTCCTATAGTTACAGTGTGTCTGTGACAGACCGCTTCATGGTATTTTTTTCTCCTAAGGTATTAATGTGATATTTTGTATGTTTAGTATCCTTTAAAAACTTTAATTTCTTCCTTTTTCTTTATCATCCCCATTGTGCACGTAGCCGTGCACGTAGCCATGCATGTAGCCGTGCACGTAGCCATGCATGTAGCCATGCATGTAGCTCACGTAGCCGTGCATGTAGCCGTGCATATAGCTGTGCATGAAAGTGGCAGTCAACACAAAATCAGAGAGGCGTCTCCTGTGGTCCACATCCTGTCCTGGTCCAGACCTGCTTCTACCACTAACATCCAGGAAACAGTTATCAGTAGTACTAACGCAGGATCAATACATGAACGTGTGTGTGTGTGTGTGTGTGTGTGTGTGTGTGTGTGTGTGTGTGTGAGTGAGTGTGTGTGTGTGTGTGTGTGTGTGTGTGTGTGCGCGCGCAACACAGCATGTCCAAAATGCCAGGTATTGTGCAGGTGTTCAGAAATACGTCCTATCACAGTGTTATCCTACTGGGTGGTTAGTTAACAAAACTACTGCTACTACTACCAGTACTACAATTACTACTAGTAGTACTACTACTACTAATAGTAATCTATTCACTAGCAGAATCAGATATTTGATTCTTTTCAAAAGTAATCTGAAGTATCGTCACAGCGAGGGACGTTACATGGTCACATGACATCATGAGTGATGTCATCATTGTAGTAGGGTTGCTATGGCTACAACCAGATGACCATGTTAGACAGGATATCTACTTCCTGTGTCACACGTCCTTTAACCAGCCAGGGATGTAGCGGATACCAAACCCAACATGATGACTTCAACAGTCAGCTGTGGAGATGTTTGGGAGATGTTATTTATTTCACATCATTCAGGTTTTTAGGTTCAAATTAGCAGCTGTTGTCCCTTATGAAGATGATCGCCCTCTGGTGGTCACAGTCTACGCAGCGTTCAACCAGTCTGGCCTGGAGCACGGTGAACCAGTCGGTAAACCAGTCTGGTCTGGAGGACGGTGAACCAGTCTGGTCTGGAGGACGGTGAACCAGTCTGGTCTGGAGGACGGTGAACCAGTCTGATACTGGAGGACGGTGAACCAGTCTGGTCTGGAGGACGGTGAACCAGTCTGGTCTGGAGGACGGTGAACCAGTCTGGTCTGGAGGACGGTGAACCAGTCTGGCCTGGAGGACGGTGAACCAGTCTGATACTGGAAGACGGGTGAACCAGTCTGATACTGGAAGACGAGTAAACCAGTCGGTGAACCAGTCTGGTCTGGAGACGGTGAACCAGTCTTGTCCTGGAGGACGGTGAACCAGTCTGGTCTGGAGGACGGTTGAACCAGTCTCGGTCTGGGGACGGGTGAACCAGTCTGGCCTGGAGGACGGTTGAACCCAGTCTGGTCTGGGAGGACGGTGAACCAGTCTGGTCTGGAGGACGTGAACGGTGAATCTGCGAGGTCAGGTCTGGGAGGACGGTGAACCAGTCTGGTCTGGAGGGACGGTGACATCTCCTGGAACGGTGAACCAGTCTGGTCTGGAGGACGTGAATCTGGTCTGGAGGACGTGAACCAGTCTGGCTGGAGGACGGTGAACCAGTCTTGGTCCTGGGAGCACGGTGAACCAGTCTGTCTGGGAGGCTCAACAGGAGTTTCCCTACTGATCTGATGTCAGCGGATGCTTTAAAACACACCAGATTATCTGTAATCATATATGGCAAAAGATTCTAAAGGAGAGGAAGCGTGTTACAATCACGCCACAGTCATGTGACTGGACTCGGATGCTCCCATGCACACACATGCACACACATGCACACACATGCACACACATGCACACACATGCACACACATGCACACACATGCACACACATGCACACTGGTACTTACATTGTGGATGATCTAAGCTGTGCAGCCTCTTTAATGCTCCGTGGGAGAAAATCTCTCATACATTTTCCCAATAATTCCTCCTGGGGGATCAGCAGAAGAGAGCTGGATTAAATGGCCACATCTGGGCTTCCATTACATCTGGACCTGATGATGACGAGGACAACGACTGAGTCCTCCCAGTTACTGTTCTAGTGCTGCTGCTGTTCCGCATCCATTCAAGGTTCCTGTGTTCTGATGTAATGGAGAACATGGAGGCAACGGTTGGCTGGTCTGTGATGGTTGTGAGACTCGTTGGAGGGAGTTGAACCCCCGACCCTGGCAGTGTTAGTGCCTTGCTCGACTCATTGAGCTCCCACAGTGAATTAAAGCTGTAATTGTGTAAAATCTAGCTTTCATTTCCGTTTCATTATTCTGTCTACAGCTGGCGTTTTGCTTTGGGTTGTGATTGACAGGAGGCGGGTCCTAATGTCACCGCAAAGAACGTTAGCTATTGGTTGAGTAAAAAGTGGAAGCTCCCGGTATCTTTCGTCTTCCTGTTTACAAGCAGAAACAGGACGTAAGACGCCCCCTACTGTCTCGCCTCAGCTCTGAACTTCTTTCAAAATAGTTTTACGCTCACTGAGGCAAAAGTATCAGAAATGATATTTGTGTTCTGATTGACAGAATTCACATCACTTGGATAGAAAACATAAAAAAATGGGCAAAAAAGAAATCCAATCACGCTGGAATAGTGCTTCGAGTCTGGACTGGTCACTTCCTGTGTGGAGGAGATTTCCCACCAGTGACCAAACTGACACCAGGATCTAATCTGGACCAATCAGGTGAATCTACAGGATGGGATGCTCTGCTCTGCTGCAGCATCACTTCCTGGTCCAGACTGAGAAGACGACTGGAGGTTTCCAGCTGAATCTGGACTGGAGCAGAGGTCCGGAGTTCCACCTGCGTCGGACACGTTGAGTTTCTCTACGAGACGTGAAGTTGTTTAAGGCGCTTGTTCGCTAGCTTAGCATGAAGCTCTGTACAGCTCCGTAGCGCAGACATGGGCTTGGTCTGTGCATCACCACGCTCGCTGATGAGAAACCCAGAAGTTTGTTCCCCCCCGCCGTGTGACTGCGAAGGATTGTGGGGCTTCTGTGAAAAACATCATAGTACAAATATTCAAGGAAACTTTCGTTTCCTTGAATTAGCTAGATGCTGCTCACCGCGGTGGAAACACTTGGCTGGTTAAACCGGGAGGATATTGAGTCTGATGAGACGCCGTCTGATCTGATTAAACTCTCTTTTGATTTCAGCTGCTATTGAAGTGTGGGAGTGGATGAAGGGATGAACTGTCTGTCTGTCTACTACATCTATATCTTCACTATATTTACTACACATCAAGCTGATCTGTTGCTGTGATTAGTTATTTTTCATCATTGATTCTTAATTCTGCATATCAGCTCATTTTCTGCCTCATAAACTCACGACAACAAAAGGAAGCTCATTTGGATGAAAAGGTCAAACAGTGGGAGTCTGCAGCCTGGTGGAGGCTTGACGTGGCGGGGGGGCGGGGGGGGGCGGGGGGGGGCTGGTGCTTAAAGTGGCCGTCACGTAACAGAAAGGTCACGAGTTTGATCCCAACCAGGCTGTCGAGCTGTGGCAGGAACTGGAGCTTCTTCTACTGTTGGATGAGAGAGTTTGCTAAATAACTAAACTGTGAAGGGTGGGAGGGATGTGTGACCTCTGACCTCCCAGCCTGCCTGTCTACTGTGTTTCTGGCCCGTTTAAACATGTCTGCCGTCTGCGGACCAGGAGGTTAACTGCTCCGAGTGTCTGGGAATACCGCTCAGCTCCTGTTCCCTGCTCTCATTTCACAAGTTCATTCCATAAAACCATCCTGGGAAGAGGTTCACCGTTCAATATCTGTAAGGGTCTGGAGGATCCATCTGGAGGATCCATTTAGAGGATCCATCTGGGGGATCCATTTGGAGGATCCATCTGGGGGATCCATCTGGAGGATCCATTTAGAGCAGGGGTGTCAAACTGTGTGCCATGGAGGGCCGAGAGGATGCAGGTTTTCGTTCCAACCCAAGAATACAGCAGGTGATTTCACTGGTTACCACCTTCAACCAGAGAGGAGGGACTAACCAGTGAAATCACCTGCTGTATTCTTGGGTTGGAACGAAAACCTGCATCCTCTCGGCCCTCCATGGCACACAGTTTGACACCCCTGATCTAGAGGATCCATTCTGTCAAAATGTTCTTGTTCGGTTCGGTTCTATCCAGTGCCGTCATTTGGTTTATTATATATCAGTGTGATCACATGGTGCTTCTGTGGATAATCAGTTATTAGACGTGTAAAACATCGACACCAAAATCATCCCGGTAGATTGTTGGCTGCATGCTAACACGTTAGCAGACACCATGTTGAGTGATAGTAGGACACTAGCATTATCCAATGTAAAAAGATTCACCTTTAGTAATAAAAGGTTGTTGTTGGCCTGTCGAATCATGAATTTTGAAATGATGATGTCATTGAGTCACTGTTGAGCCAGCTAGGGGTCTAGGTGGCTAGGGGGCTAGGTGGCTAGGGGGCTAGGGGGCTAGGTCGCTAGGGGGCTAGGTGGCTAGGTGGCTAGGGGGCTAGGTGGCTAGGTGGCTAGGGGTCTAGGTGACTAGGTGACTAGGTGGCTAGGGGGCTAGGTGGCTAGGGGGCTAGGGGTCTAGGTGGCTAGGGGTCTAGGTGACTAGGGGGCTAGGTGGCTAGGTGGCTAGGGGGCTAGGTGGCTAGGGGTCTAGGTGACTAGGTGGCTAGGGGTCTAGGTGGCTAGGGGTCTAGGTGGCTAGGGGTCTAGGTGACTAGGAGGCTAGGGGGCTAGGGGTCTAGGTGACTAGGGGTCTAGGTGGCTAGGGGGCTAGGGGGCTAGGTGACTAGGGGTCTAGGTGACTAGGTGGCTAGGGGTCTAGGTGACTAGGGGGCTAGGTGGCTAGGTGGCTAGGGGGCTAGGTGGCTAGGGGTCTAGGTGACTAGGTGGCTAGGGGTCTAGGTGGCTAGGGGTCTAGGTGGCTAGGGGTCTAGGTGACTAGGAGGCTAGGGGGCTAGGGGTCTAGGTGACTAGGGGTCTAGGTGGCTAGGGGGCTAGGGGGCTAGGTGACTAGGTGGCTAGGGGTCTAGGTGACTAGGTGGCTAGGGGGCTAGGGGTCTAGGTGGCTAGGGGGCTAGGGGGCTAGGTGACTAGGTGGCTAGGGGTCTAGGTGACTAGGTGGCTAGGGGGCTAGGGGTCTAGGTGGCTAGGGGGCTAGGGGTCTAGATAGATTGTGTTGAGAATCTATTTGTTATTCCACTATCATGTCATTCTGAGAGGTTTCCTTCAGACAGGAAACGACAGGGAATTTGATCAATTCTCTGAGGAATATCAGGGAATCTTTCCAGGAATCTTTCCAGGAATCTGTTGTTTCTCACGTTCTTTGCATCAAGACTGAAGAACAGTTTTAGGTCATGGAAAGTTCTGGAGGTTTAGATAAGGGCTCAGTGGGATCAGGTTCGGTTCCTGTGTTGTATTGATCAGTTCTACAATCAATCAGACTGCATCATATAACCAGACTGGACCAGATCCATTAATGAAAGGTTGATATCTGACCAGACGTCAGGTTGTCTCAGATAAATGTCATTTTGACTTCAGCACCGAGAACGAAGACAAACTATTGACTCTTGGACTGGATTCACGTCGCCAAAAACCCCGCATCCCGTTGGGAGGCCGGCTAGTTCTGCTAGCTTCTCGTGTCAGTGAGCTAAAGCTAAAGAGCTGCTTTGCCTGTCTGTGGTGCTGTCACCATGGCAACAGGGCAGAGTTCTGATTGGCCGGCTCCTCGGTTTTTAAGGCGGAACCAAAGAAACAGAACGCGCAGGCAGCCGACCGAGACGTTGTGACGCCTTAACGAAATGTTGGTGCAGTGTTGGCTAGCAGGGTCACACACACACACACACACACACACACACACACACGCGCGCGCGCGCACACGCACACACACACAGGGCAAGAAAGGAAGCTGACCCGAGGCATGTGGGTCCAGTTGGCCAATGAGATTCTCAATTTGTGTGTGTGTGTATTTTTGTGTGTATTGTGCAGGTGTGTGTATTTGGGTTGTTTGTGTGTGTGTGCACTTTTTGACAGTCCTCGTTGTGGCGTGTGTGTGTGTGTGTGTGTGTGTGTGTGTGTGTTGATTGACAGTCCCTGTTGTAGCTGTGGCAGACAGTGGGGGGGTAACTGAAGGTGACAGGTAGCAGATGTGTCCGGATCTCTCTCTCTCACACACACACACACACACACACACACACACACACACACACACACAAAAGAGAGCTGTCTTTTCCCAGCATGCTTTGCACTGCTAGCTGACAGTAAATAAAAATAAATAATTGACAGTCTTAACTTTTAGTTTTAGCCGAATATGCTTTTCATTTTTGACTGTATTTTAATTTTTAGTTCTTATTTTAGTATATTCTGCATGTGTTGTCTGTGTGCTCTTTCTGTGTGTGTGTGTGTGTGTGTGTGTGTGAGGCTGTAATCCCAGTCTGATGTGTTAGACCTGCCATAATCCCACTGGGATCTGATCTTCTCAACCACAACACGGTAAATACACACACACACACACACACACACACACACACACACACACACACACACACACACACACTGTAGTCTCTCTCGCCTCTGAGTGTCTGTATAGTCTCTCTATCGCTCTGTCAGATTAGTGTTGGTGTGTTTGGAGGGAAAGTCTTCTTCCACCTGCCTGGTCATGATGTCATCAGGAGCTGTCACACACACACACACACACACACACACACACACACACACACACACACACACACACACACACACACACACACACACACACACACACACACACACCGTATTCCCCCCCCCCTTACAGCCAACCAGGTGTTTCCAGTGGTGGCAGCTGGCAGCCAATCAGAGGTGTTCTCTGGTCCATGTGACCGGTGCGTCTCCTCAGTGTCGTGTTAGACTTGGTGTATGTTGCTTACAGGTCCATCCAGGAAGCTGATGCTCTCATCCCGAGCTTCAACAGTGGAATAAGCTTCACTAGAGGCTTTCATGTAGCCCCACCCCCTCTGGCGGCCATGTTGGAGGTCCTCAGCTCTGTGATCAGCTGGTTGTGTTTCTTGACTCTTCATGGTTAATTTCTGTCTGTTTCTACTGAACTGATCATTTCGTTTCACCTGATCAAACTGTTCACTTTTACTGGATGATCTACAGACACACCACAGCAACCTGGTTCAGACAGTCAACTGACACATTACTGACTAACAGACTGATCCTGGATCAGATGGTTGGTAGAAACTGGAAAGCCTCTGTACAGAAACATCATTATTAATCTGAGACTCATCCAGAGTGACTGAGTAGATTCAGTGTCTTGCTCAAGGACACTTGAAACCTGGTTTTGGTGGGACTCAAACCTGTGACCTTTCTGTTACTTGACGGCCACTTTAACCACCAGACCTCCCCGCCACGTCAAACGTTCAGCAGACTGTTTCACCCTTTCATCCAAATGAGCTTCATCTTGTTTATGAGCTGGTATCTGCAGAATTGAGGATCAATGATGAAAAATAAAACTAATTAGACAAACAAATATAATATAGTATATAATACTATAATATAATAATAGAATAAAATAATAGAATAATAGAATATAATAATATAATTAGTATTAATAATATGTATAATAAATGTAGTATAATTAAAATGTAAGTGTTAAATAGTAAAGCAGCAGTCTGTGATTGGTCTAAATTATCACATGACTGGTGTTGCCTTGTGGGAAAGCAAGTCCGCTTCAGTTTGTTGCCTTCACTTCCATCCCCGTGCTGCCATCTGGGCTAAACTCCCCGTCTGTCTGGTTTGATGAACAGACGTTAGAAGTTATGATAAAAATCGTGTAGATCCTCAGATTCCTTCAGTCCTTCGTCTCACTGAGCCGCCGTCGTCGTCGTTGAGTTTCTGTCATGTCCGGCTTCACTCGTTCATGAGCACCTCTCTAATGTTGACGCCCCCCCCGCTGTCCTCCCTCCTCTGTTCAGTTTGAACTAATGCTGACTGACCTTCTTCCCAGAATGCTTTTAGGAAACATGTCACTGATCAATAACACTTCAAACTGCCTGTTAGTGTGGAGTTTCTTTCCATCAACCAGTCAATACGTCTCCATGCTGGAGGGGAAACTGTGTTAATGTGAGTTAAGAAATGAGATCCGTTGTTCTTAAGTGGAGACACAACGATATGTTAGCATGCTAACATCCTGCTAATATCCTGCTAACATCCTACCAATATCCTGCTAACATCCCGCTAACATCCTACCAATATCCTGCTAACATCCTGCTGACATCCTGCTAACATCCTGCTAATATCCCGCTAACATCCTACCAATATCTTGCTAATATCCCGCTAACATCCTGCTAACATCCTACCAATATCCCGCTAACATCCTGCTGACATCCTGCTAACATCCTGCTAACATCCTACCAATATCCCGCTAACATCCTGCTACCATCCTGCTAACATCCTGCTAATAGCCCGCTAACATCCTGCTAACATCCTACCAATATCCTGCTAACATCCTACCAATATCCTGCTACCATCCTGCTAACATCCTGCTAATATCCCGCTAACATCCTGCTAACATCCTGCTAACATCCTGCTAATATCCTACCAATATCCTGCTAACATCCTGCTAACATCCTGCTAATATCCTGCTAATATCCTACCAATATCCTGCTAACATCCTGCTAACATCCTGCTAATATCCTGCTAACATCCTGCCAATATCCTGCTAACATCCTGCTATTATCCTACCAGTACACTGCTAACATCCTGCTAATATCCTGCTAATATCCTACCAATATCCTGCTAACATCCTGCTAATATCCTACCAGTACACTGCTAACATCCTGCTAACATCCTGCTAACATCCTGCTAACATCCTACCAGTACACTGCTAACATCCTGCTAACATCCTGCTAACATCCTGCTAACATCCTACCAGTACACTGCTAACATCCTGCTAACATCCTGCTAACATCCTGCTACTCTAGCCTCTTGGGTGCTGGGTGGGTAAAGTCCAGCTGATGTGGACAGTTCAGGGTTCAGGGTTGGACTGCATGTGTGAAAGCAGCTTAAAAGAAAACTTTACAGGAAGACATCAAAAGAATAGATAATATTTAAGAAGTAGATACAAACAGAAAATAAAATAAATGCATACAATAAGATGAAACACACAAATGTTTTATCACTTATTTGATTTACTTTTTTTATATGTTATATTACATGTTATTCACACCGTTGAGTCCTTTCCCCTCAGGGAACTGTTCAACTGCCTAACCCTTTTAACACTGGTCTATACAGTACTGGTCCATTCTATTGGTTCTACTGGTTCTATTGGTTGTTCTATTAGTTCTATTGGTTCTATTAGTTCTATTAGTTCTATTGGTTCTACTGGTTCTATTGGTTCTCCTGCAGCCACAGACGTAAGAGTTTTAGTAAAAAGGCTCCAGTTGCTTTGCTGTGATTCCTGACATCCAACATGGCGTCGGTCTGCCGGTTCTCCCTGGTCCTGCTGTCAGTCATCCGCTCTGCGTGGTAAAACTGATCTCAGATCAGATTATCATTGATGCTCCTAAGTGCTCAAGAGGCTAATTTATCACTACAATATTACAGAGACAAACTCCAGAGCTTTTTACGTCCCCTTAATCTACTAGACCCCCCCTATTCAAACACACACACACACACACACACACACACACACACACACACACACACACATTTTGGTACACACTCGTGTTTGTACTTTGTCGTAGGGCTAACTGGATCACACTGTACGTGTTTTGTATTTCAACCAGGATGCCGTGTGTGTGTGTGTGTGTGTGTGTGTGTGTGTGTGTGTGTGTGTGTGTGTGCTTTTAAATTGGTGATGTTTCAACACTCTAGATAATTGGTTCCTTTAGGGGATCCAGAGGAAAGTTGAGTACTGTACAGATACAGAGGGTTGATGGAGGTTGAGTGTCTGTCTGTCTGTCTGTCTGTCTGTCTGTCTGTCTGTCCGTGGTTCCGAGCTCCTCCAGACTCCAGGAGGAAGCTGGACCTCCTCCTCCTCCTCTTCCCCTCCTCTGGCCTGAGGAACGGGATAATCCCAACCTTCAGGATTATCTGAACCATGACCGGCTCCCCCTCCCCCTCCTGAGCCTCAGACAGCGCTGATCCTGGCATCAACCGACTATAAGCAAATATAGTAATAATACCCTGCAGGGAGTTCTTTAGTGTGATCATAGCTGTGACAGTGATGCGTTCAGGTACGAGGTGCAGCGCTGAAGCCTCCTTAATCCCGGTAAAGTTCGTCCTCTAGGGGATTATGTCTTTCGTATGCGGTGAACATACATGAAAATGAACAAGACGTCTTCTGATATGAGAAGATTGTTGGAGTTGATGCAAAAGGTTTGGCGGTAAGAACATTCAAAGTTAAAGTTAATACGACTACAACCTTTAGCTCCTTTTATCCGAAGAGCAGACATGATTTTAGAAAGTGATTTACTAGATTTACTCATCGAATGCAAGTGTTGGTCTATTAACTAGTAAAGTCCTGCTAGTTGTGATTACAGTATCATTATTATTATCATTGCTTGACTGTAGAAATGACATCATGGATCAAATGCATTGATTACATAGATGAAACTTGAATGATGGCTGTGGAGAAACTGACGCCAGGTCTGAGCAGGCTCATGTTCATGTTGCTGTTTTCTGGGAGAGATGAACTGTGATGGTTTTTTAATGACCTTCTTCCTGTCGCAGCGGTGGTGTAGATGCTTGTTCCCTGTCTGTCTTCCCTGTGAGTCTCTCCTCCCTGTTTCTGCTGTGTTCCTGTGTTTATCAAGCCATTAGCTGTGGGTTTACCGTGTTAATAAGTGTTAATGGGCAGTAATGAGGATGGAGCACACTAGATTACTGGGAGCAGTCTTGGCCTGCCTCCCATTTCCTGCTTGGCTGCTCGGTGGGAGGGGAGGAACGCCGACTCCCTCCCTGGGTTCAGCCAGTCAGCGGTGCCCAGATCCTCCAGCAGCACAAACCGGATGCTTCTCGACCTTAAATCATTCAGAGGAATAGAGTAGACCAGGGGTGTCAAACTGTGTGCCATGGAGGGCCGAGAGTATGCAGGTTTTCGTTCCAACCCAAGAATACAGCAGGTGATTTCACTGATTACCACCTTCAACCAGAGAGGAGGGACTAATCAGTGAAATCACCTGCTGTATTCTTGGGTTGGAACGAAAACCTGCATACTCTCGGCCCTCCATGGCACACAGTTTGACACCCCTGGAGTAGACAAATGTTTGGTACTCGTTCTCTGTGTCCATTTAAAGCGACGCTAGGCAGGTAATGTAATGCCTCCGACTCATCGAAGCTACAATTGAACGCCCGTCTTTTCTTGTCCGTTGTAGCTAGCTAGCTGGTGACGAGTGAAGAGAGACTTTCTAAAC
Organism: Hoplostethus mediterraneus; assembly: GCA_034670385.1. NCBI lineage: Eukaryota > Metazoa > Chordata > Actinopteri > Trachichthyiformes > Trachichthyidae > Hoplostethus > Hoplostethus mediterraneus. The sequence continues at coordinate 1,744,921 of JAXDDW010000065.1, forward strand.
ACAGATACAGGCCTGACAGGACGAGTGCCGATTGAAGAATCAAGTTTACAGATAGCAATATAGAACATAGTCACACAATGCAACAGCACAGCGTGTCAACATCACATAGATACGCGACAGTACATCCTGCTGGTCAGCGGTGCGACCAAGACCGTGGAACCAGGATCACCTGGTGGCCTCGACCCGGTGTCGTCTCTCGTGTCACACGAGGCTGACAGTGACTTTCTGAGATATATTTTTAAAATGGGAAACCCCCCCCACCAAGTTTAATGAACTAAGTCTAATATGACACTGAGGAGAATGAATGGTTTGATGAGAGGCTGCTGTCTCCTCCTGCTGAAGGTTACCTTAGAGACAGAGGCAGTGTTTTCTATTGGGTATGGAAGTGTGACATCTAGAAGAACCTGATCATGTGACCGGCTGGGAGACGACCTCCATCCACCAGGTTAACGCTGGTGAAGGTCAGCGGCTGGTGGGTTAGTCTGCTCTCCAGGTGACCAACCAGCATCAGGAGTCTGATTCTGGTTTGTGGCGAGGCTGCGAGGAGATGAAGAACTCTCCAGGTGTCAGATATCCCTTCAAGGTAGAAAGTCCCAGTTCTGAGCTGCTGCTCTTTTGCCCTCCAGGAACCGTCTGGAACAAAGCAAGCCGGCAAACATGAGACGGCGAGGACGTGCAGGATGAGGCAACATTTTCCCAATATGATATTTCGGTAAATCGTATCAAGACAGCTCTGGGAACTGTTCCGAACTAGGGAGAAAGATATTTGGATGGAAGTAGCGGCTCAACTTTCATGACTTTATTTCAACGGGTTTTCGGCGGCGTCCCGTTTGTTCAGCTTTTCAAGTTTTGCTTTTGTTACTGAACATCTTGGGAGTTACAAGGAATGGTCTCGTTACTCGTTGGGTGAGACGCATCGGAGGTTTCTTACAATATAATGATTCATATTTGTACTAATGCAGGATAAAACATGAGGGAGGCTGCATGCAGCACTGATGCAGGATCGGCGACGGAACGAGCCCAAAGTTATTCAGCTGAAACTTTACTAGACGTAAAACTAGACGTTACTAGACTAAACTAAACTAAACTTTACTAGACGTTAAGTAGACGTAAAATAAGCGGTGACTCCAGTGATGCTTCTTCAAGCTTACTAGTTAGCTTGTTTGATGCTGTTGTAGCTGGATAGTTGCTCACTGAGATGCTATCATTCAGAGATGTGAGTATTTAATGTCGCGGTTAGTTCAGGGGACGCTTGGACATGTTAGATGCAGACGGTCCGCCTTGTGATGCTCTAAAACTGTAATGTGATTTAAAATGTTTTAAATCATAAAACATTTTAAATCACATTACAGTCAAAGCAGTGAAAGTCAGGTGGTCTGGTGTGCAGCTGTGTGGTGCTCGGCTGCAGCAGGACTCGGTGTGTCTGGCTCTTCCTCTGAAGGCTCGCTGTGGCTATTTTTAGCGGCCGGTCCGGTAGCCGCAGGGCTAGCTACTGTATCCTGAGCAGCTTTCTAAGAGCTGGACTGAAAGGAGGCCTGGGACTGAGCACTGTAGTGTCCCTCACTGTGGTGTTCCTCACTGTGGTGTTATTCACTGTGGTGTTCCTCACTGTGGTGTTATTCACTGTGGTGTTCCTCACTGTGGTGTTCCTCACTGTGGTGTTATTCACTGTGGTGTTCCTCACTGTGGTGTTCCTCACTGTGGTGTTCCTCACTGTGGTGTTATTCACTGTGGTGTTCCTCACTGTGGTGTTATTCACTGTGGTGTTCCTCACTGTGGTGTTATTCACTGTGGTGTTCCTCACTGTGGTGTCCCTCACTGCTCTTCCCAGAGATCACCTGTCAATCAAACAGTGTGTCCAGTACTGTGAGTCCTGTAGGTGGCGCTCTTTTCTCATAGAAGTATACGAGTATGTATATATATATATATGTGTGTGTATGAGAAGAAACTCCTGTATAGTATAATTACAATAACAAGACAAGTGAAAAACATTGTGTAAAGTTTAGGAGCAACTAAATAAATATCGTTCATGACTCTGAGAGGTTTTCCACCGTATTCTCATTCTGGCGTCTCGTCCTGGTGGATGAACACCCACTTGTGTCAGTTAGTTAGTGAACTACAATACCCATAATTCATTACATCTGTGCTGCTTGGAGTCGCGGGTTGTCTGTCAGTAATGGTTAAAGTTAGACAACTACACTAAGACATGGTGTTGGTTTCACGTTGGGAAGTGAGAGGGAAATGAAGGACAGGTGAGATGAAAACCCTGACGCCTTCGCCGTAACGAGATGCAATGTGTTCTCCGCGTGCTCCTTGTCATCCTGCGTGGCGTGGCGGTGGCAGCATGCAGCATGTATGTGCAGTAATGTGATGCTCGGCTTGCCGTGTGTGTCACATTGATTATGTTTATGGGTCCTCGCTGCCGGCATCACCATGATTCATACACAGTGGAAGTTTATGGTCCTGTTCAATACAGTCAGTCATCAGAGTGACAGGTATTACCATGGGAAGGATAGGTGGGGTGTGTGTGTGTGTGTGTGTGTGTGTGTGTGTGTGTGTGTGTGTGTGTGTGTGTGTGTGTGTGTGTTTGTGTGTGTGCGCATGATTCATGGTGGATATTACTAAATATAAACTGTATCTCTGCCAGGAGAAACCAAATATTCACCAGTCCACATATTCACACTGGGAACTACCCGTCTACTGGTTCCACTGGGAGCTGACCAGTACAATATGGTCGTACTGGTCAGCTCCCAGTGGAAATGTGTGTAAACTTCCCTTTGCTGTAAATGAGAGTGTGTTCTTGGTCAACTAGCCTCATCATGTGGTCTCAGGCTGCGTTCACAACCAGCATGTTCTGGTGGGTTTGTTAACCTCTCTAGCTGGTTGGTCTCCAGGTGAGAACAACAACATTCACCTGAAAACGTCTCAGTCCTCTAACAAGAGAACACAAGGCATTATGGGTAGAAGAGAACTGTGGTGGTTCATTAGGAGAGAGAACGGGATCCAACCAGCTACAGGAAACCACCCCAGAACACAAGGCATTATGGGTAGAAGGAGACTTGGTCAGTCATGTCCAGATGTTTCTTCATGTGTTCTTAACTGGTATGAACACCAGAGAAGAGCAGACAAGTCCATCATGGTAGATCAAGTTCCAGACTGGAACCAGGTTGGTCTGGACTCTCTAACCTGGTGGGATGACAGGTTACCAAAACTCAACCAACCAACCAGCTGCTGGGGAGTCATGGGACTTCTGGCTGGCTTGTGATTGGTCAGTGAGAACCTGAACCAACCAGATACTAAAACACAACAGAGTCAACTTTACACTCTGGATCAAACCAGCTGGAGGATGTCAGTTAACTAGCCTGGTTAAATGATGCTCTTCCAGTTAACCAGGTATAGATGGTTCAAGATGATGATCAGGCTCCACATCTCTTTCATCCAGTCGTCTCTTTAGATGAAAGAGGAAGAGATGTGGCGTCTTCCAGCTCGGTAGGAGTCACACCTCCAGCATTTCGACAACCCCATTAGCATAAGGAGATCGTTCCAGAAGGCCGGCAGGAACGATCAAAGATCAAAGATCAAAGATGAAAGTCTGAGGGAACGGTGATCTGCCGCATCAAGAAGTTGATCTTCAACAGCAGGCGGGACAGAAATCCCCACCTTGGGAGCCTTGTCGCTCCCACTGAGGATTAAGGCCATGTTGGGAGAATCATACTGAGTACAGTATCTGGTTATGCAACGATCACCACGTTACCCAGCATGCTTAGAGCTGCTGGCTAACAACCAGCTGGGGAGCCGCAGGACTAGACGAGACATTTTGGAAGGTCTTGTCTTTTACTGATGCATCATTTTTTACTTCTGACCTTAAAAACACGTGAAGAAAACCAAACTAGACTTGGAGGGACTTGAACCTCCGACCCTGCCAGCATTAGTGCCATGGTCATCCAACTCCCAGTAGGAACCAGTAGAGACTGGTTGTACCGGTCAGCTCCCAGTGGAACCAGTAGAGACTGGTTGTACCGGTCAGCTCCCAGTGGAACCAGTAGAGACTGTGGTTGTACCGGTCAGCTCCCAGTGGAACCAGTAGAGACTGTGGTTGTACCGGTCAGCTCCCAGTGGAACCAGTAGAGACTGTGGTTGTACTGGTCATCAGGGTGGATCTCTGTCAACGTTCCCTGGTTAATTAAAGGTTAAAATAACAAATTCAGTGATGTGATGCTTCATCCTGCTGGGAGCAGATGGACGCATGTTAGAATCCACAGAGACAGATGGATGGAGACGGCATCCATCTCCCCCCATCAGCACCATGCCCCCCCCCCCCCCCCCCCCCCCCCCCTCCCCCCGGTCAAATGTCACAAATCTGCAGCTAACAGGATTCTCTCCTTTAAAACACCGATGTTAACTATCAGGATGTTTCAACAGACCGTCGAGATGCTGCTGCCACTAGAAAGATACAAGAGGTACTGAACATATCTGAGACATTACTGTCTGTCTGTCTGTCTGTCTGTCTGTCTGTCTGTCTGTCTGTCTGTCTGTCTGTCTGTCTGTCTGTCTGTCTGTCTGTCTGTCTGTCTGGCTGGCCATACGTCATTGACAAAGCGTTTTATTTGATAAAACTGAATGTGGATTTTCTGCACGGCTGCTTCGCCGTCGGTTCTGTTTGCATTCCCCCATCCCTCCATCATCCCTCCATCATCCCTCCATCATCCCTCCATCATCCCTCCATCATCCCTCCATCATCCCTCCATCATCCCTCCATCATCCCTCCATCATCCCTCCATCATCCCTCCATCCCCCATCCCTCCATTCTCCCTCCCTCTATCATACCTCGCTCCCCCTCCCTCCCTCCCTCCGTCCTCCAGCCTCTATCATCCCCCCCTCCTCCAGCCCATTCTTTTGCTGCTCTGTCACAGAAGATGAATGGGCTGAAGCTGCTGTTGTGCGTGAGAGGCGATGTGAGTTATGTGGCGTGTTGCTGCAGGACGCCAGGCTGCAGGCTGCAGGCTGCAGGGCAGGCTGCAGGGCTGCAGGGCTGCAGGCTGCAGGCTGCTTGCATCGTGTTTGAGCGGTGAGCTGCGTGCCGTTGCATGGCCGGCCTGAATGCGGTCTGGGAATAGCCGCGTAGCGCGGTGATGTGAAGACGGGGAATGCTTCCTGCGGTAGCAGCGCTGAGGCTGCTGGGTCGGTGGGCAGGAGGAAGCCCGGCGCTGCTGACGGCTGCTTGGACTCAGTTTCATGTTGCTGTGACCGGAGGGTCGAACATAAACAGCATCTAGGACCTCTCAACCAGCTGGTTACCAGGCAATGTTCAATTAACCAGACCTGAACCTGAACCAGACCTGAACCTGAACCAGACCTGAAACTGAACCAGACCTGAAACTGAAACCTTTTGATGAAAATGAAAATGGCGTCCAGTTCCTGCTCTTCACATGATCCTTCACGGTTGAGGAACGTGATCTACTCGTGTCCAGAACATGTAATCTGTAATATATGAAATAGTTCCTCTTGGGATTGGAGCCAAACTGCAGCAGCAGTTCAGTAGTAACCTAGTCCAGTAGTAACCTAGTCTAAGAGTAACCTAGTCTAGTAGTAACCTAGTCCAGTAGTAACCTAGTCTAAGCGTAACCTAGTCCAGTAGTAACCTAGTCCAGTAGTAACCTAGTCTAGTAGTAACCTAGTCTAATAGTAACCTGGTCTAGTAGTAACCTACTCCAGCAGTAACCTAGTCTAATAGTAACCTGGTCTAGCAGTAACCTAGTCCAGTAGTAACCTAGTCTAAGAGTAACCTAGTCTAGCAGTAACCTAGTCCAGTAGTAACCTAGCCTAGTAGTAACCTACTCCAGTAGTAACCTAGTCTAGTAGTAACCTAGTCTAATGGTAACCTAGTCCAGTAGTAAGCTAGTCTAATAGTAACCTAGTCTATCAGTAACCTAGTCTAATAGTAACCTGGTCTAGTAGTAACCTGGTCTAGCAGTAACCTAGTCTAAGAGTAACCTAGTCTAGTAGTAACCTAGTCTAATAGTAACCTGGCCTAGCAGTAACCTAGTCCAGTAGTAACCTAGCCTAGTAGTAACCTACTCCAGTAGTAACCTAGTCTAGTAGTAACCTAGTCTAATAGTAACCTAGTCCAGTAGTAAGCTAGTCTAATAGTAACCTAGTCTATCAGTAACCTAGTCTAATAGTAACCTGGTCTAGTAGTAACCTGGTCTAGCAGTAACCTAGTCTAGTAGTAACCTAGTCTAATAGTAACCTGGTCTAGCAGTAACCTAGTCCAGTAGTAACCTACCCTAGTATTAACCTACTCCAGTAGTAACCTAGTCCAGTAGTAACCTAGTCCAGTAGTAACCTAGTCTAATAGTAACCTAGTCCAGTAGTAAGCTAGTCTAATAGTAACCTAGTCTATCAGTAACCTAGTCTAATAGTAACCTGGTCTAGTAGTAACCTAGTCTAAGAGTAACCTAGTCTAGTAGTAACCTAGTCTAATAGTAACCTGGTCTAGCAGTAACCTAGTCCAGTAGTAACCTAGCCTAGTAGTAACCTACTCCAGTAGTAACCTAGTCTAGTAGTAACCTAGTCTAATAGTAACCTTGTCCAGTAGTAACCTAGCCTAGTAGTAACCTACTCCAGTAGTAACCTAGTCTAGTAGTAACCTAGTCTAATAGTAACCTAGTCCAGTAGTAAGCTAGTCTAATAGTAACCTAGTCCAGTAGTAACCTAGTCTAATAGTAACCTAGTCTATCAGTAACCTAGTCTAATAGTAACCTGGTCTAGTAGTAACCTGGTCTAGTAGGTTTTACACCGGTAGTTACATTAAAGAAACTTTAAGATAAGATAAGATAGACTTTATTGATCCCGCCGTGGGGAAATTCACGTGTTATGGCAGCTCACAACAATAGAAAACAGAATAGAATAGACAATATAGTGCAAAAAACAAGTGTGCAAACAATAGAGTGCCATAAGAAAAAGCAAAAAATAAGTATTAAAGTATATAAAAAATTATTAAAAAGTATAAAAAAATTAAATATTAAATATTAAAAGACTGTATGCAGCTTAAATAACAAAAAGTGTATTATGGGAGAGACTGTAGGCCTATAATATATTGCTATGGCTATATACATATTTACAAGGTGGTGGAGGGGGAGATGATTGACTGGTTGTTGGGGGGGGGGGGGGTATTCAGGGCTTTCAGTATTATTTTGTAGTATTAGTAATAAACCTTGAAGAAAGTCTTTATTTAGTGTTGTTTTAATATTTTAGCCTGGTACTAGTATCAGTATTGGTACTGGTCCTGGTCAGTATCTTTTTTTTATTGATGACAGACTCGACAGCAAACAACAATAATGAAACAACAATATAAACCATTTACCATCTGGAAAAAACGAATAATCTTAATCAGTTTATATTAAAATATAATTGAATATTCTGTAGAAAACCTTGGCTCGGCTTGCTACCTGGGCTCCGGTCCAGTCTGCTGTCTTCAGGTCAGTTCTGACCCAGAATCACAATCAATGTATTCACCTGGTCCAATAAGTCTGGTGACATTAACACCCCAGGGTTATCAGACCCTCGGCTACCGTCAACAACCAACCAATAGAATACAGTTTGATCTGGTCAGGTTCACACTGACCAATCACAAGCCAGCCAGAAGTCCCATGACTCCCCAGCAGCTGGTTGGTTGGTTGAGTTTTGGTAACCTGTCATCCCACCAGGTTAGAGAGTCCAGACCAACCTGGTTCCAGTCTGGAACTTGATCTACCATGATGGACTTGTCTGCTCTTCTCTGGTGTTCATACCAGTTAAGAACACATGAAGAAACATCTGAACATGACTGACCAAGTCTCCTTCTACCCATAATGCCTTGTGTTCTCTTGTTAGAGGACTGAGACGTTTTCAGGATGTCCAGTTCAAATCATTCGACATTCAACATGGACTCACTGTCAGTTATTCATCAGCTGTTAAACTAAATGGCCAACAGTCAATATGGGTGACCTTCGCTGTGTGTGTGTGTGTGTGCGTGTGTGTGTGTGTGCGTGTGTGTGTGTGCGTGTGTGTGTGTGTGTGTGTGTGTGCGTGTGTGCGTGTGTGTGTGTGTGTGTGTGTGTGTGTGTGTGTGGATCGATGGAGGACGGCCCTGGGTCTGGTCATGGAGGAACCGGTAACCTTTGCTAACTAACACGCTCTGACATGCTACATGTGCCGTTAGCATCACACACACACACACACACACACACACACACACACACACACACACACACACACACACACACACACACACACACACACACACTCTGATAACTGCTTCTCTGCTTTTGTCTGCAGTCTATTCCACAACACCTATATATCCATTATTCTTTACAAATGGAGTTTTCAGTTGGAAAATTCATTTTGTTGAAATAACTTTAACTAAAGTTTTGACTGCTGGCTGGACAACCGGTCTAAAGAGAGGTTCTGGTTTACAACCGGTCTAAAGAGAGGTTCTGGTTTACAACCGGTCTAAAGAGAGGTTCTGGTTTACAACCGGTCTAAAGAGAGGTTCTGGTGGACAACCGGTCTAAAGAGAGGTTCCTGGTGGACAACCGGTCTAAAGAGAGGTTCTGGTGGACAACCGGTCTAAAGAGAGGTTCTGGTGGACAACCGGTCTAAAGAGAGGTTCCTGGTGGACAACCGGTCTAAAGAGAGGTTCTGGTTTACAACCGGTCTAAAGAGAGGTTCCTGGTAGACAACCGGTCTCAAAGAGAGGTTCCTGGTGGACAACCGGTCTTATAGAGAGGTTCCTGGTGGACAACCGGTCTAAAGAGAGGTTCCTGGTAGACAACCGGTCTAAAGAGAGGTTCCTGGTAGACAACCGGTCTAAAGAGAGGTTCCTGGTGGACAACCGGTCTAAAGAGAGGTTCCTGGTGGACAACCGGTCTTATAGAGAGGTTCCTGGTGGACAACCGGTCTAAAGAGAGGTTCCTGGTGGACAACCGGTCTAAAGAGAGGTTCCTGGTAGACAACCGGTCTAAAGAGAGGTTCCTGGTGGACAACCGGTCTAAAGAGAGGTTCCTGGTGGACAACCGGTCTAAAGAGAGGTTCCTGGTAGACAACCGGTAGGTTCCTGGTGGACAATCGGTCTAAAGAGAGGTTCCTGGTGGACAACCGGTCTAAAGAGAGGTTCCTGGTGGACAACCGGTCTTATAGAGAGGTTCCTGGTGGACAACCGGTCTAAAGAGAGGTTCTGGTGGACAACCGGTCTAAAGACAGGTTCCTGGTGGAAATGCAGCTTTAAAGATTTCATGGGGGAACAGGAGGTGAATATGAGGCACCCAGGGAGGTTTTACAGGGATATGAGCCTATTTTCTGCCTCATAAACTCCATCGCTACAATGAAATGAAGCTCATTTGGATGGAAAAGGTCAAACAAACACTTCCAGAGTCTCTAGTCTGTTGAATGTCTGACGTGACGTGGAGGTCTGGTGGTTAGAGTTGCTCCCTGCAGTTCAAGACCTTTCCTGCTGAAACAGAAACCGATGAACCGTGACCTCGTTAGCTAGAACATCCTGTCATCATTAGAGGAAACTCGATGTTCCAACTCTGACGTCGAGCCACAAGCTCCTCCCACCGTTTCCTGTCACTTCCTCTGGTTTCTCTGAGTGTGGCGTTCAGGCGCTTCGGTTCCACGTTCATCAGATTGTGAAATCTGACAGGAGCACTGGTAGCACTATACTAACCCAAAAACTAACGAGTACTAGCTGTACTTTAAGTATATTAACACAACAGGAGCAGCTGGATGACAGGCAGGCAGGCAGGCAGACAGGCAGACAGACAGACAGACAGACAGACAGACAGACAGACAGACAGTGTGTTACATTAACAGATTAGCTGGTTCTAAGCAGCTTTAATAAATTTAATTACTGCACCCCCAAACACACACACACACACACACAGACACACACACACACACACACACACACACACACACACACACACACACACACACATTGATCCTTCTAAACACTTGCAATTGCATTGAAGTGCAACAGAGGTGTGCACATGTCTGTGCATGTGTGTGTGGATATGGGTGGTTGTGTGTGTGTGTGTGTGTGTGTGTGTGTGTATATGCACCTTTGTGTATGGGTGTGTATGTTGAGCAGAGATGGCAGGGTGCAACATCTCTCTCCTGGATGATGAGTCACACACACACACACACACACACACACACACACACACACACACACACACACACACACACACACACAGCCTCAGGCCTGTACAGTAGAGCAGTGACTCTCAGGGGACAGGAGGAGCTGGCCCTGATTTAACTGCTCTGTGTGTGTGTGTGTGTGTGTGTGTGTGTGTGTGTGTGTGTGTGTGTGTGTGTGTGTGTGTGTGTGTGTGTGTGTGTGTGTGTGTTTGTTTGTGAGTGTGTTGACCACCATTTGCAGGATTTCACTGGAGACCAAACCAGACTTTCTGAGTTTAAACCTGCATCTGATAGTTGGGGCCAGTAGTAGTAGTAGTAGTAGTAGTAGTAGTAGTAGTAGTAGTAGTAGTAGTAGTATTAGTAATAGAAATAGAAATAGTATTAATAGTCGTAATAGTTATAGTAGACGCAACCGTGTGTGTGTGAGAGAGAGAGAGAGAAAGAGAGAGAGAGAGAGAGAGAGAGAGCGAGAGAGAGAGAGAGAGAGGGCGTGACAGAGAGAGAGAGAGAGCGAGAGAGAGAGAGAGAGAGGGCGTGACAGAGAGAGAGAGAGGGAGAGCGAGAGAGAGAGAGAGAGAGAGAGGGCGTGACAGAGAGAGAGAGAGAGAGAGAGCGAGAGAGAGAGAGAGAGAGAGAGAGAGGGCGTGACAGAGAGAGAGAGAGCGAGAGAGAGAGAGAGAGAGAGCGAGAGAGAGAGAGAGAGAGAGAGAGAGAGAGAGAGAGAGAGCGAGAGAGAGAGAGAGAGAGAGAGAGGGCGTGACAGAGAGAGAGAGAGTGAGAGAGAGAGAGAGCGAGAGAGAGAGAGAGAGAGAGAGAGAGCGAGAGAGCGAGAGAGCGAGAGAGAGAGAGAGAGAGAGAGAGAGAGAGAGAGAGCTTCACGCTAAACAATTCCCAGAATTAAAAGGATGGAAAGATTACAGCATTAAATGGGAGGAGAGGAAACAGATCCTGATCCTCCCTGCAGGACATCTCTCAACCAGCTAGTTACTCTGGTGTCTCTCAACCAGCTAGTTACTCTGGTGTCTCTTAACCAGCTAGTTACTCTAGGGTCTCTCTTTAACCAGCTAGTTACTCCGGTGTCTCTCTTAACCAGCTAGTTACTCTAGGGTCTCTCTTTAACCAGCTAGTTACTCCGGTGTCTCTTAACCAGCTAGTTACTCTAGGGTCTCTCTTTAACCAGCTAGTTACTCTAGTGTCTCTCAACCAGCTAGTTACTCTAGTGTCTCTCTACCAGCTAGTCTAGTGTCTCTCAACCAACTAGTTACTCTAGTGTCTCTCTACCAGCTAGTCTAGTGTCTCTCTACCAGCTAGTTACTCTACCAGCTAGTTACTCCAGTGTCTCTCTACCAGCTAGTTACTCTACCAGCTAGTTACTCCAGTGTCTCTCTACCAGCTAGTCTAGTGTCTCTCTACCAGCTAGTTACTCCAGTGTCTCTCTACCAGCTAGTTACTCTGGTGTCTCTCTACCAGCTAGTTACTCTGGTGTCTCTCTACCAGCTAGTTACTCTGGTGTCTCTCTATCAGCTAGTTACTCCAGTGTCTCTCTACCAGCTAGTTACTCTGGTGTCTCTCTATCAGCTAGTTACTCTAGTGTCTCTCTACCAGCTAGTCTAGTGTCTCTCTACCAGCTAGTTACTCTGGTGTCTCTCTATCAGCTAGTTACTCCAGTGTCTCTCGACCAGCTAGTTACTCTCGTGTCTCTCTACCAGCTAGTTACTCTACCAGCTAGTTACTCTAGTGTCTCTCTACCAGCTAGTTACCAGATCTTCTGATGACTGAAGAGAGTAAACCCTGATGATGTCAAAGTGCAGCAATAGTTTGGCAAACATGAAGTAAACGTTCTACTTCTGCAGTGGCTCCACCTGTAGCTGAGGTGCACCTGGGACGTCCCGGAGGATGGATCAAGCGCTCCTTTCCTGTCTTTACAGTGTAGCTGTGAAGGAGAGGGTTGAGGGACGTGAGCTGAATATCAAATCCATACTGGTGTCCTTGTGGAGGAAGTTGTTCCCAGGTTGTCTTGAGAAGAGAGCAGCGTCCTGGCGGTCCTGAGGCTCTCTGGATGATTCCGCTGTTTGGATGTGATGCGTCGTTCGCTCAGTGAATCCTCGACTTCCCGTCGGTCCCATTGCTCATCGGTCAAGTCACCATCAGGTGGGAATAACCTTCAGGTCCTCGGTGTGTCGTACTTCACCCCTCAACAACAACACTGTTCATCACTAACCATCACTTCCATATGGCTCAAGTCATTCCTGGCCACGTGTCAATGTGTGATTCTCTGTGATCGGCCAGGAAGAATGGCTGCAGGTGTCAGTTGGTTAATTGGAACTAGAGCTGTGTCTGAAATCACCCCTATTAAAAAGACTATATATAATCCACTAATTATAACGTTTTATGACCCACAATCCACTCTGATTCATAGAGTACAAACAATGTCCACTATCAGACCCATATAGTGAATAGTGAATGAGTGATCGATTTCAGGGGAGGTTCCTGCCGGTTCCTGCCGGTTCCTGCCGGTTCCTGCCGGTTCCTGCCGGTTCCTGCCGGTTCCTGCCGGTTCCTGCCGGTTCCTGACGGTTCCTGACGGTTCCTGACGGTTCCTGACGGTTCCTGACGGTTCCTGTATTTTCTATTGTGGAGGTTTTCTCACTGTGTTATTCAAACACTTTAGTGCAGTTTAACTCAGTTTACTTCATTTGCACCAGTGATAAACTATGGGGAAAAGCAAATCCAAACTGCAGGTGAGCCAAACACACCCAAGGGCTTTCTAAAAATACCTCACCTAACATGCACTAATTGTGGCCAGCGTTGTGATGATGGTGTCCAGGCTGAATTTGGCCCAGGGCTGCTTCATAGTTTATGGTGTTACTGTCTCAGTGTTTGAAGGGAGATGATCAGATCTACCGCCTGATAAACACCACATAAAGTAATAAGTAGTATTAGGCTTTACTCCCCATGAGCTCATAACCAGGGGTACAGGACAGTATGCGGTCTGTAGCTCTGCCACTAAAAGGTTCACAGACATTTTCTAACAGCAAAAGGTACATTAACAATAACGAGTTTTCAAAACTCATCGCACTTTCCAATCAAACCAAATTTGTGGTTTTATCGCTGCTCTAAACTCCTGAATTACGAGGAGTTATTGCCCATAGTGACGCTTGGCAGTCCAATGCTGTATCCAAAGGGAATGGATTTGATCTAATTCGTGGTTTAGGAGTGATCGTGAAGACCCGGGGGGAGTGTAATTCCTGAATTTGGAGCTGTTGTTTATGCTGTACCTGTACTGGGGATCAGTTGGTCCACTGGGTCTGACTTGGATCCCAGACTTATTAGAACGAGGAAGGAGGACGGTTTGTGACGCTACGGGATTAGACTAATACCTGGTTTAGGGGGGGAATGGAATTTACCTGAGCCAGAACAGGATCATGGTGATGGTTCGATGAATACCTGAGCTGCAGGTTGGACCGGGGGGGGGGTATCTTCTAGCTGTCTGAACTACTGCTGCACTGATGACTTGTTGGCTCTAGAAACTTCACAAAGTTTAATACAGGATCAATGCATGAAAGTCTGGAACCTTTTGGCTGGTACGTCACCCAGCCCGTTTTCAATGCTCTTTCATATGTAGAATCAAGTGTCCTGTAAAACTTTTATTAAAGTTTTCATTTAAAACTGTGACTCATGGGAATAACGTAAAGCTTCTACTAGCGCTGGGCTAGTAGTTCACAGGCCTTGGCTTTGTGTAGATCAGCGTAACAGGCAGCCAATCAGGAGCCTGGTTGATACAGTGACATTGCTTTGTTTGGATCGCGGTCAGAGAGAGTACGGTGGCCAGCAGGGACAAAGGTTGAGAACAGGCCAAGACTAAAGATTGTATAAAATCGAGGCTTTCAAATGTTATCGTCTCACAAAGTTAGCGGCCATCTCTTGGTTAGCATCCTGAACAGGATGAACACAGAAGGCTGGAAAGAGGATTCAGATACAGATGGAGAGAACATAAAAATATGAAACTGAACGACACAACAGACAAGTATCATCCTCAGGGATCATGTGTTCATCAGGCAAAGACGGAGGAGAGATCAATTCATCCAATCATGGACAGGGATTTGTCCGGCCGACTGGGCCTGATCCTCACCTCGGTGACCCCAAGCTGAAATAAATCACTGTTCGACCTCCGACCTCTCCACTGGAATCACCTGGTTCATGCCGTGGTCCCGCTAAGCCTCAGGCTGATGGATATTAACATACGAGATGAAGAGTGTTGCTCTGCTGCCAAGCGCTCAGATGGATGTTACCGCAGCGTGATCCCATCATGCACTGCGGCCAGGAAACCAGATTTTTTTTTTGTGGTAAATTCCACAACTCATCAACCTGTTAGATAATTTCACCAGTTAACTAGATGTTTGGACCAGAGAGTCTGGGAGGTAGTGGTGTAAAGGGTGAGGGTTGAAAACACTTTTACAAGAGGAAATACGAGCAATCTGATTGGTCGAAGACGGGCTCCAGTCCGAACAGTCCCATGAAGCCAGCTAGCGGTGGCTGAATGTCAGCTGGGCCCCCGGGAGCCAGTTGGTAATAGTTCCTGTTTTTATGTGTATTCACTCTGGAGGAAACTAGTCAGACGATATGAACCATAATACCCAGAAGGCCTTTCTGCCACTGTGAGTCCGACTCACTCTGCTGCATTACAGTCTTCAGATAATGGCTTCGGCTGGTCACGTGAATGCACTTTACTTTGAAATGTGGAATGTGAGCTTCCTGTTACAAGATCAGACTGGAGTGTCGCCGGTTTGAATCCCATCAGGAGAATTAACAAAGTGAACTTGACAAGCTCTCCCAGGGTGCCCTTGAGCAAGGCACTGAAGCTCTGCTACAAGGAAGCTGTCCAGTAGAGACTGTGGTTGTACTGGTCAGCTCCCAGTCTGAATGTGTAGAAGTGATCCCTGGGTACGAGGTCTTATGGTCCATTATCCCCCACAATGCACCAGTCTGTTCTACTCTGGTTCTATTCTGGTTCTATTCTGACTCTGGCAGGTTTTCTTTCTTGGCTCTTGTCTCTGAACAAATCCCACCTGATCCCTCACCATACACCGCCATTCCCTCCACCAATCAGAGTGGGAGGCTAATTGAGATGCATGCTGGGAAGGTGTGTGTGTGTGTGTGTGTGTGGGGGGGGGGGGGGGGGGGGTGATGACGTCAGAGCAGCAAACATTAGCAGAGTCATCGGAGGAGAAAAAGTTAAAAAAAAACAACCAGACTAAAAATAGAGGCGAGAAAAAGTAGGACAGGAACCAAACACTGGCATCTGGCTCACCCTCAACACTCCTCCTCCTCCTCCTCCTCCTCCTCCTCCTCCCCTGTCCTCTGTCCTCCCCTCTACTCCTACTCTTCCTGCTCTCCTCCTCTCTACTCCAACTCTCCTCCTCCTCTTCCTCTTCCTCCTCTTCTGCTCCTCCCATCTATCCTCCCCTCTACTCCTCCTCCTCTCCTCCCATTTCCTCCTCATTCTCTTTCCTCTTCTCCTCTCTCATTGTTTTGTCTCCTCTTGTCGTGTTCTCCTCCTCTCCTCCTCCTCTTCCCCTCCTGTTCTCTCTACTCTCATCTCCTCCTCGTCTCTTCTCCTCCTTTCTCCTCCTTTCTCCTCCTCCTCTGTCTTCAGATCCAGTCAGGCCGTTGTAACCTGTGTGTGACTTCCTGGTTATTTTAGGAAGCTTTTTGCCTTCAGTTAGCATAATTGATTGGTGTGTGTGTGTGTGTGTGTGTGTGTGTGTGTGTGTGTGTGGTGTGTGTGTGTGTGTGTGTGTGTGTGTGTGTGTGTGTGTGTGTGTGTGTGTGTGTGTGTGTGTGTGGTGTGTGGTGTGTGTGTGTGTGTGTGTGTGTGTGTGTGTGTGTGGCCTCATCTATAAAAGTTGCTACGCTCAAAAAAGTGGCGTAAATGTTGGGATTCACAGACAACTACTCTGCAGTAAAAGTTCCTCTCACCTGTAGGTGGAGAATCAGCATCGCCCGCTGGAGAGATCATGAAGTATAAAACACACATCACTACTTCATAATGTATAGGCCGACTGTACTTCTTGTACTGTGGATCTATATTTATTATTATTATTATCACCACTTGGTAAGTTTCTGTCTAGAGAACGCCACATTATTTATTCCCCATTGGTTACTGGATAATATTTTAAAAACATGCAATCATCATGCAGGTGATTGTGGGTACCCTCTATCCACTTGGCTCCTCCCCCTTCGCAAAGAATATATATATATTTGTTGTACCTTCTCTGTGCTGCATATAGATATATGTCTATATATATATATAGATACAGCGCTGTGAAAAAGACACGCTTGGCGTTTTTTATTATTGTAATTTGTTAATTTGCTCTTTTAAAATTTCATTAAACATTCATTATTTTGAAAGCAATGTGCCTTTTGCACAGTACTGTGTGTGTATATACTGTATATATATATATATATATATATATATATAATGTGTGTCTGTACAGTATATATACTTATAAATAACGTATACCCATAAAATCAAGCAATGTCCAGTCAATACCTGAGTACACCAATCAACAGTCAGTACATCAATATATATACAGTACTGTGCAAAAGTCTTAGGCACGTATAAAACAAATCCGTACAGTGAAGATGCTGTGATCATCAGATCTGGATGTTCCACCAAAATGAACTTTCATATATTGTGTTTACTCTGCTTGCCCAAACTCGCATCTATTGCAGCCCAACCGTCCTGGTAGGGGGATCCCTCTCTGAGTAGCCCCTCCCTCTCTGAGTAGCCCCTCCCTCTCTGAGTAGCCCCTCCCTCTCTGAGTAGCCCCTCCCTCTCTGAGTAGCTCCTCCCTCTCTGAGTAGCCCCTCCCTCTCTGAGTAGCCCCTCCCTCTCTGAGTAGCTCCTCCCTCTCTGAGTAGCCCCTCCCTCTCTGAGTAGCCCCTCCCAAGGTTTCTCCCAATTTTCCAATAAGGTTTTGTGGGAGTTTTTCCTTGTCCTCTGTGAGGGTCTAAGGCTGGGGGATGTCGTGTACTAATCATTTATTATTTTCACATGTTGGTGCTGTGAAGCCTTAGAGACTGTAACGGTGATTAAGGGCTGTACAAATAAATGTGATTTGATTTGATTTGATTTCAGAAATAATGAAATTAAAAGTTCCTAAATATCAAAATGTGACTTTAAAGAGCAGTAATGTAAAGAAAAAACAAAGAAAAAAGAATAAATAAGAATCTAGGGCCAAATTCATATTAACAAATCTAGGGTGCCTAGGACTTTTGCACAGTACTGTATATATATTGGTAGATTATTTTCTTGGGTGTTATTTTATTGTTTATTTTATTTGTAACTCTTCAATCTTGATAAACCTGAGAAAGGGAACTAGAAACTGCAATTCTGTCTTCTATTAACTTCATTATTATTGGACTTCTTCCATCTCGCGCGGTGCCGGTAGGAAGTAGTTTCCTGGCTCGAGTAATTAGTTGTTGCGCCAGAGGGACTCGGTTAGCAACCAACCTAGTTTCTGGTGTTTTATTCTTGTGGATGTTCACCTTAGGAGGAAACTTTTCAGACAGCACACATGCATTGGCAACCGTTGAATAAAAGCCATAATCCCCTGGAGGACGTTCACCGGGATTACGGGGACGTCAGTGATGCGTCGAGGTACGAGCAGCAGCCGAGTCCCTCCAGGCTGCACTGACGTCTCCATAATCCCGGTGAAGAGCGTCCTCCAGGGGATTACGGCTTTCATACAGCGGTTACACTCGTCAAGCTCTCTTGTTTCCCAGGTTTTATTCTTATGGATGCTCATCACTTTGGAGGAAACTTTTCAGACGGTACACATGTTGCTAACCGCTGTATAAAAGCCATAATCCCCTGGAGGACGTTCTTCACTGGCATAATGGAGACTTCAGTACCTTGCACATCACTGTCGTCCCTATAATCCCAGTGGAAACGCCCTGCAGGGTGTTATTCCTGTATTACCAGGGAGCTGCTTCAGGATAATGGCTCCATAACAGACGATTCCTCAGCTCCAAGGTACAAATCAATATTAAAAAGCAGCCGGTCTCCTGTGTTCAGCTGCTCTGAAGTCAGATACGATGAGGAGCAGAGGGAGCGCTCTGCTCAGATGGGAGGGGGGTGGTAGAGGTGTAGTTTTATCAGACGTTTTTCTCTGCTGGAGATGAATATGCGATGAATTTGTCTAAGAAATCACTCATCTGGCGAGGCGAGGAGGTTCCAGGCGGCGGCGGGGGGATGTGGGCGGCTGCAGGTTTGATGTTTGTTGATGTGTGAGGAAAAAAACTCGATGGAATAAACATGTTGAAGAAAGAAAGAAACTCTGATGTGACACCATGAGCCGAGAGAAAACCTCTAGCGCCTTAAACCCTGTTAACCTGTTTACCAGAGTTATAACCTGTTAAGCTGGGTGTTAACCTGTTAACCTGTTTACTGGAGTTATAACCTGTTAACCTGAGTGATAACCTGTTAACCTGTTTACCGGAGTTATAACCTGTTAACCTGAGTTATAACCTGTTAACCTGAGTGTTAACCTGTTAACCTGTTTATCTGAGTTATAACCTGTTAACCTGAGTGTTAACCTGTTTATCGGAGTTATAACTTGTTAACCTGAGTCATAACCTGTTAACCTGAGTGTTAACCTTTTAACCTGTTTACCTGTTAACCTGAGTTATAACCTGTTAACCTGTTAACCTGAGTTATAACCTGTTAACCTGAGTTATAACCTGTTAATTTGTTAACCTGTTAACCTGAGTTATAAACTGAGTGTTAGTCTGTGGTTGTAGGTACATGATAATGATTATGACATGCTAAAGATTTAAAATGATCATAGATCTTTAGACAGAAGACATGGAGAGATGAAGACTGAAGACATGAAGACATGAAGACTGAAGACATGAAGACTGAAGACCTGAAGACATGAAGACTGAAGACTAAAGACCTGAAGACATAAGACTGAAGACATGAAGACTGAAGACATGAAGACATGAAGACTGAAGACTGAAGACCTGAAGACTGAAGACATGAAGACTGAAGACATGAAACTTGAAGACATGAAGACTGAAGACTAAAGACCTGAAGACATAAGACTGAAGACATGAAGACATGAAGACTGAAGACTGAAGACTGAAGACCTGAAGACTGAAGACATGAAGACTGAAGACATGAAACTTGAAGACATGAAGACTGAAGACATGAAGACATAAGACTGAAGACTGAAGACTGAAGACCTGAAGACTGAAGACTTTTACTATTGTGTACTTTCCACACAGGTCAATGTGCTCCAGTAAGGCCACTGTTAAAACACATTACTTTATGTTGTAATAGTTGCTAATAAAATGAGTTTCATCAGTTAATTCTGTTTCTATGTATGTCTTAAAGATGATATTTATTCCTTTCAGTGGATTTCAATCGATAGTTTGATTAAACGTAGTTCTGTTCACCACACTACACTACCCAGCATCCTTCAGTACAAACAACACACAACTTCCTGGTTTGGACTGTTCCAAACATGCAGCAGCGCTAACGTGTCACTGATCTGTTTTGATGCCAACCTGCGTGATGGAAATCAGATGTTGAAGAGCTTCTCAATGTCAAACTCAACAAACATTTTATTGCTAGTGGGTCTTTGGCTAGTGTTTCATGGGAAATGTAGTTGTGTAACTGCACTCATTAGGTTACTGAAATGTCTGGTCTGGTCATTGATCATGTGATGATTTGAACACAACCACCCGGCCGGTTGAGGCTCTAAACGTCATCGTGATGCTGAAACTCTTTCATACTTTTTATCCTGAACGTTCCTGAAAGTGTTTAACATCCCCGCTGCTCTGGGTTCCTCTCACCTGGCGTGTCTCACCTGTCTGTCCTCCACAGCGCCCCCTACGGTGCGTATCGTGCACTCTGGCCACGCCTGCAACGTGGAGGAGGAGCACTACAGCGAGCGGGTTTACACCATCAGAGAGGGAGAGACGCTGGAGCTGCAGTGTCTGGTGACCGGACACCCCCGCCCACTGGTAAGACTGGTTACTAGTACTGGTTAGAGTGGTTACTAGACTAGTAACTAGTAGTGGTTTGACTGGTAACTAGCACTGGTAAGACTGGTTACTAGTACTGCTTAGACTGGTTACATCCCTGCCCACTGGTAAGACTGGTTACTAGTACTGGTTAGACTGGTTACTAGAGTGGTGACTAGTACTGGTTAGCGTGGTAACTAGCACTGGTTAGACTGGTTACACCCCCGCCCACTGGTAAGAGTGGTTACTAGAGTGGTGACTAGTACTGGTTAGACTGGTTACACCCCTGCCCACTGGTTAGACTGGTTACTAGTACTGGTTAAACTGGTTACTAGACTAGTAACTAGTACTGGTTAGACTGGTTACACCCCTGCCCACTGGTAAGACTGGTTACTAGTACTGGCTAGACTGGTTACTAGAGTGGTGACTAGTACTGGTTAGCCTGGTAACTAGCACTGGTTAGACTGGTTTCACCCCCGCCCACTGGTAAGACTGGTTACTAGTACTGGTTAGACTGGTTACTAGACTAGTAACTAGTACTGGTTAGACTGTTACTAGGGTGGTAACTAGTATTGGTTAGACTGGTTACACCCTGGCCACTGGTAACATGCTTTATTAGTACTGGTAAGACTGGTTACTAGACTGGTAACTAGTACTGGTTAGCCTGGTTACAGCCCCGGCCACTGATAACACCTCTTTACTAGTACTGGTTAGACTGGTTGGTGTAGCTGCTGGTGTTCATGTCTGCAAAGTTGCTTCAGTCATGGAAAAACCTGGAAAATGTTCCAGCTTGTTGATCCACTTCAGATCAGAAATGTCCTGATAGTTAAGACCTGGAACAGAGACTCTGATGGATCCTGGTCCTGGAGGTCCTGCTGGAGGTCTTGGAATATTCTGGGAAAAGTAAACATAGGAGCCCTGTGTTTGATCCGTCATTAGTTCTGAAGGTGGTGGTCGTTAACACAATCACATAAAAGCGACGCAACTCAACTTCTTTATACGTTGAGACTCAGTCAGATGCTGGTCGCTGATCTCCAGGTGACCAACCAGCATCTACCTGGCTGCTCAAACAGAGGAACTGCCAACCACTCTGGCCGGGGAACAAAGATGTTGTTTTCCTGCCTTGATGTTAGTTTTGGGGGGAAATCTGATAAATGACTGCAGAATAGAAACGGTTTGACCTCTCAGTAGCAGCCAAACAAATCCCATCACATGTGGTGAAAATGTCACGCCAACCTCCGAGCTCCAGGTTCTCGATCCGTCCCACGCTGGGCTCAGCTTCACCACCGCTCTGACATTTACAGGTTAAAACTGCAAATCTACAGCAATGTATCTGTCACTGCTCAAAGTCAAACTGTAAAAGCTGCTGGTCAATTCTAGTCTTATCGATTCCTCCTCATGAGAAACCAGCATGTCCTCTTAACCAGAGGACACTAAAACTCTCCAGTAGAAATGAAATCCTCTGATCAGCATTTAGACCAGAGGACCTTAGCATCTACCACGCTCTGTAGGACTGAATGAATTCAGAGAGGATGAATGAGTGCATGGATGGATGAATCAATGAAACGTCAGGGGGCCCGAACAGGTCTGGAGAGTCTGGGAACTGGATGAAACGTCTGGACATGCGTGAAGGTCGTTCTGTACCGACGCACCTTCCCCTTATAGCCGCCGCCCCGCTGTTCCCTTACAGGAAGTCACATGTGAATCAAAGCACATGTGACTTCTGTTCACATGTCAACGATATCTTATGTTCCCAAATCACACGTCTTCCACATCGGAAATATAAACTCTCACGTTTGATTTCAGATTAAATGTGAAAAAATATTGTTCACATTTGTTTTTTTTGGGTGAAAGCCAGATGCACATGTGCTTTGGATTTTGTGTCATTTCACATGACGAGTAATGATATTTGTTGTGAAGAATCTTGTGTGATTTGGTTTAGTCGTCATCAAACAGAAGACCAAAATGTTCACACACACACACACACTTTAAAACCGCTACTACACCCCCCCCCCCTTCCCCCCTGATACACTCTGACATGCTGAAAAAAAACTCCCATCATCCCCGGCGTCCTGTACTTCTAGGCTGTGTCAGCGCGGGGCCCCACCAAGCCGATCTCCACCGACGTCTTTGTGTTTCACAAATGAGAGCAATCACACAGCGAGCCGGAGACGAGAGGGAAGAAGAATCACACTGAACGGCATCCTCAGGGAGAGGGCGAGAGACATTCACTCTGAGTGGCCAACACCGAGGGAGAGCGAGGGAGGGCTCAGAGGGAGGTAGAGCTGAGAATAGACTGAGAGGAGAAGTGAAGAGGGTTAAAGAGAGGTTTCTAAAGAAAGAATAGGCGATGGAAATTGAAAGGGAGAGAGCAAAAGAGAGAGAGAGAGACTTCAAAAAGAGGGTGAGAGAGAGAAGATGATGGTCTCAGGAGGAGAGGAAGAGGAGAGGAGGAGGAAGAGGAGATGGAGGATCAGCCGGGTCTCACTGTGAAATGAGCACGACGTCTTAAAATGTAAATAACGTTCTCAGAAACCCACAGGAAAGGATGAGGGGGCGGAGCTACGTCGAGAAACAGGAAGTAGTTTGACGGTGGACAGTAAGGGTGTGGAGGTCGGGGGGGTAGATGGCAGAGACATTTACATCTACGGGTACAAATAACCAGAACCTGAACCAGAACCTGAACCAGACCTGAACCAGACTGGTTTAGTTACCAGACCTGAATCCATCTAATGTGATGATGGATCCGGTTCCTGCTGTTGTCCCATGATCCTTCATGGCGGAGGAACGTGATCTTCACATTATTGGTGTCCACTAAATGAACTGGTCAGCCCGCGACCCTCCAGACAGACAGGAGACAGACGAGCCGGGTTGGACCGGCGGTTCGGAGACGAGCCGGGTCAGACCGGCGGTTCGGAGACGAGCCGGGTCGGACCGGCGGTTCAGAGACGAGCCGGGTTGGACCGGCGGTTCAGAGACTCAGATTCAGTGGTTTGGTTTCTCAGCTCGTCTGAAGCTGCTTTTAATTAAGTGTCAATTAATTGCGTATTCAAGTCTCAAAATTGGAAGCTAAAGTGATGCTGGGCTATGAACACACACACACACACACACACACACACACACACACACACACACACACACACATCTACTCCCTTGCTAATCTAATCCTCTAGTTCCCACGCTGTAGATCTGCCACACTGGGAGCAGATAGTCAGTCTGAGTCTAATGGGCTGATCAGAGATAAGTGAAGGCAGATGAGCTGGACAGATATGTGTGTGTGTGTGTGTGTGTGTGTGTGTGTGTGTGTGTGTGTGTGTGTGTGTGTGTGTGTGTGTGTGTGTGTCAGGTCACCAGGAAGAGTTGGGCTGTCTCCTCTCCTCCTCCCTCCTCCTCTCCTTTTTTCCCTTCACCTCCTCACTCCTTCATCTCCTCTCCTCCTTTCCATCCTTCTCCCTACCTCACTTCCTCTCCTCTCCTCTCTCCCTCCTCTTCTCCTCTGTCAGTAGTGTCATTTAACCACAGCAGGAGAAACCTGGAAGAAAGAAAGAAAGAAAGAAAGAAAGAAAGAGAATCTCAGAGAGGAAATGTAGACAGAATTGAAACTGAAGTAAATTGAGAAAAAAGGAAGAATGAAAGGGAGCAAGGGAGCAAGGGAGTGAGGGAGATAGGAAACAAATGGAAAGAATGCATCTGTCGATGCATCACAGACGGACGTAGAGAGACAGACAGACAGACAGACAGACAGACAGACAGACAGACAGACAGACGGCTGTGCTAATTAAGACAATCAAGAGGAAGAAGTGATCTGATAGACTGACAGGTGTCAGCGCCACCCGGCCAGCTGTGTGTGTGTGTGTGTGTGTGTGTGTGTGTGTGTGTGTGTGTGTGTGTGTGTGTGTGTGTGTGTGTGTGTGTGTGTGTGTGTGTGTGATGATTACCTAACGTGTCATCACCACCCAGGGCTGTGATTGGCTGGTCACGACACCATGGAGCTGCTTCCAGCACTTCAGAAAATGGTATACTACCTGCTGGTTAGTAGTACTTCATTACATGGTGTACTACCTGCTGGTCAGTAGTACTTCATGGTGTACTACCTGCTGGTTAGTAGTCCTCCGTGGTATAGTACCTGCTGGTTACCTGCTGGTTAGTAGTGCTTCATGGTATAGTACCTTTTGGTTAGTAGTACTTCATGGTAGACTGGATTCACACATTATTTACATTCAATATTTACAGTTGGAAGGGATAAATAAAATAATAATGTATTACATTATGAATGAGTGTATTTGAAGAGTGTATTTGAAGAGTGTATTTGAAGAGTGTATTTGATGAGTGTATTTGATGAGTGTATTTGAAGAGTGTATTTGATGAGTGTATTTGAAGAGTGTATTTGATGAGTGTATTTGATGAGTGTATTTGATGAGTGTATTTGAAGAGTGTATTTGATGAGTGTATTTGAAGGTATCTGTCCTGTCTGCTGTGTTTCATGTTGCTGCTCTTCAGTCATCAGTCATGTTCGTGTTTTCAGTCTTACTGGGTTTTTGTAATCTGTGGTAGTATGTGTCTGATGTCTTGGTACAGTTGGCAGGTCTCTCTCTCTCTCTCTCTCTCTCTCTCTCTCTCTCTCTCTCTCTCTCTCTGTCTCTCTGTCTCTCTCTCTGTCTCTCTCTCTCTCTCTCTCTCTCTCTCTCTCTCTCTCTCTCTCTCTCTCTCTGTCTCTCTCTCTCTCTCTCTCTCTCTCTGTCTCTCTCTCTCTCTCTCTCTCTCTCTCTCTCTCTGTCTCTCTCTCTCTCTCTCTCTCTCTCTCTCTCTCTCTCTGTCTCTCTCTCTCTCTCTCTCTCTCTCTCTCTCTCTCTCTCTCTGTCTCTC
>JAXDDW010000065.1:1775000-1780000 GCA_034670385.1 Hoplostethus mediterraneus
ACCACGTCATCCTCCTGCCAGCTGGAATGAACCAGACGTTTCTCCATCTGCAGCCTGACTGATGATTAATGATCTAAAAATACCTCCAACACTGGAGCAGTAACAATACTGTAGTACTAAGAGGTAGTAGTGGTACTACGGTACTATGGAAGTACTAGTATGAAACTGTACCAACTAAATCCAGATGTGACTTCAGCTTGTTTCTTTCTGTTTGTATTTGTTTCCTTTAAGTATTATGGGATGTGTCCCAACCAGTCTAACCAGTCTAACCAGTCTAACCAGTTTAACCAGTCTAACCGGTCTAACCAGTCTAACCGGTCTAACCGGTCTAACCAGTCTAACCAGTCTAACCGGTGTAACCAGTCTAACCAGTATAACCCGTTTACCCAGCTAGATCCAGTCTAACCAGTTTGCTCTGGATTCCACTGGACTGCAGCATAAACCTGACACTAATCCACGTTCCTCCTCCTCCTCTTCCTCCTCTTCCCCCCCCCCCCCCCCCCCCCCCCCCCCTCCAGATCCGGTGGACTAAGACGGCCGGCGGGGCGTCGGACCGACTCGGCGACTCGTCGCTGTTTAACGAGACTCTGCAGATCGCCGCCATCGGCCGCCACCAGGGGGGGCGCTACTACTGCAAGGCTGACAACGGCCTGGGGTCCCCCGCCATCCGGTCCATACGGGTCGACGTCTACTGTGAGAGCACACACACACACACACACACACACACACACACACTGATAAACACTGTGGGGATTGGTGTGTGTGTGTGTGTGTGTGTGTGTGTGTGTGTGTGTGTGAGGACCGGCGTAGCTTGAGGACATTTTGACTTATTTTTTTTCAGTATCTTTGCAATGAAAATATTTCATGATTTCACATTGCAGATATTTGTCAAAGATCTTGTTTTTCGTATTCCCTTTTTTTACCTTTTACCTTTTCCTAAGAAAGTGTTTTTACTGTTAACTAGACCAGTCTGGTTCAGGTCTGGTTCAGGTCTGGTTCAGGTCTGGTTCAGGTCTGGTTCAGGTCTGGTTAAAGAACTAGCTGAGTTCCCTTAAGTCCAAAATGACCCGCATGCATTTTCAATGGACTTTTATAGGAACTTTTGATCCATATTAATGTCAGATTTTAAATCACTTTATTTAAGTTCTGATTGCCCCAGTGGCAATGAGTCATTAGTTCGTTTAACGGCCCCGCCCACCACCCCCGGCCCCGCCCACCACCACCCCGGCCCCGCCCCAGCTCTGTTTACCCAGGACGTGTGGATTAGCAGTCGGTGTAATTACTGTCCGTTCAGTCGGAGCCAAACATCCTGCTGTTGTTTTTTGTCTCAGCTGATTGCATTAAACCCTCCTGACCTACATGAGAGGTTTCTGTGTGACGAACGCCACGCTGGCTTTTCCTCCCGGGTCTGTTTTCCCGGGGAGGCTCGGCGTTCCAGCGCCAGCGTTCCCGTTGACCTACATGCAGCATCACGTCGTTTCTGCGAGGTTGATCCCTGATCTGTCAGGAGGACGCCGTCTTCATCGTGGTCGTGGTCACTGTGTCTCCACAATCCCAGAGAAGAAGGTCCTCTCGGTGCTAGGGCTTTCATACAGTGGTCACCAACACATCCTGTCTGAAAGGTTTTCTCCAAAGGACCTGGGAACCAAGGAAGAACAACGTCTGTGTAGACGCCCTAGAGAACGTTGGTTAGACTGCAGGACTTCAGCTGCATCTCGTATCTGTAATCCCAGTGAAGAACATCCTCCAGGGTGTACAAGGTTTTCTCATGAATAAGAATAAAAAACAGGAGAAAACAAGAGAAATCATGAACTAGCTCCCTGGTAGCAGCCAGTCAGGCATGGCTAGCCGTGCATTATGGGAAGTATCAGCGCTGGTGGAAACTAGCTGTTGTATCATTGGACAGCCTGGATGTGTTCAGCGTCCAGGTTGTGAGTTTGACTCTGTGTGAAGCATACTGCTGACCATTAGCCTCTCTGCTGGGCAGCTTCATTACCACCAGAAGCTCATTGGCTCATTGGCCAGGCGCCGTCAGCTGACCAGGGAACGTACCACTTCCTGTACATTCAGCAGGTTCTGCTGTCAGCCGCCCTGCAGCAACCAACACCGCAGGAAACGACCTCACAGCTGGAAAAATACAAAAATACAATGCAGCAGGATTTAATTTGGACCAATAGGGAGAGAGACAGAGAGAGAGAGAGAGAGAGAGAGAGAGAGAGAGAGAGAGAGAGAGAGAGAGAGAGAGAGAGAGAGAGAGAGAGAGAGAGAGAGAGAGAGAGAGAGAGAGAGAGAGAGAGAGAGATAGAAACATATCATATAATCAGGGGTGGTAAAAAGTAGAAGGTAAAGCTTCAGGAAGTAGAATCCAAACCACGTATTTGCTCCAACCAGCTTTTACCAAGATGAAGAGTTGTGCTAATTAGAATCAGCTGGTATATGGTCAGTACTTCTACTTTCTACTTCTACTTTTTACACCCCTGCATATAATACAATATCATATCATATATAAGAAGAAAGAAAGAGATAGATGGAGGAAGAAAGGAAGAGAGCAAGAAAATGCAGTTTTAGTTTTAGAAGTTGGTCCTGCAGCAGGAGGACAAACCTCGACCGGCCACCGACCAGACCTTCAACCTCCAGACCTTCAACCTCCAGACCTTCAACCTCCAGACCTTCAACCTCCAGACCTCCAGACCTTCAACCTCCAGACCTTCAACCTCCAGACCTTCAACCTCCAGACCTTCAACCTCCAGCTGAACAGAGGGAACCAAACCTCCGGGACTCCCAACGGTTTCTTCTGGGGATGCAGGAAGTAGTCAGTGAAGTAGTGAAGTAACCAAACAGAGTAACCACAACAACCCCCCTCCCCCTCCCCCTCCCCCTCCTCCCTCCATCCCCCCCAGACCTGGACGACCCGGTGATCACGGTCCACCAGAGCATCGGCGAGGCGAAGGAGCAGTTCTACT
Source organism: Hoplostethus mediterraneus (assembly GCA_034670385.1). Taxonomy (NCBI): domain Eukaryota; kingdom Metazoa; phylum Chordata; class Actinopteri; order Trachichthyiformes; family Trachichthyidae; genus Hoplostethus; species Hoplostethus mediterraneus. The sequence goes on from JAXDDW010000065.1 coordinate 1,777,964, forward strand.
ACGAGAGGACGGTGTTCCTGCGCTGCGTCGCCAACTCCAACCCTCCGGTACGATACAGCTGGAGGAGAGGCAGGGAGGTGCTGTCGCAGGGCTCCGACACCGGGGTGGAGATCTACGAGCCCTTCTTCACCCAGGTGAGGAGGGAGGGAGGAGGGAGGAGGGAGGAGGGAGGGGATGAGGAGTGGAGATCCATGAACCTTCCTTTAGCCAGGTGAGGAAGGATGGATAGGTAGAATAATGGAAGTGAGAAGGAGGTTTATGAGGGAGGAGGCAGGGAGCAAGGAGGGAAGGATGGAAGGAAGCAAGGAAGGTAGAGATCTACAAACATCTTTACTCAAGTAAGGAGTGAGGAATGAAGGAAGCATGGAAGGAAGGATGGATAGGTAGAATAACAGAAGTGAGAAGGAGGTTTAAGAGGGAAGAGGCAAGGAGGGAAGGATAGAAGGAAGCAAGGAAGGTAGAGATCTACAAACTCTTCTTTACTCAAGTAAGGAGTGAGGAATTAAGGAAGGAAGGAAGGAATGAAGGAAGGTGGTTCAGCTATCTGAACCTTCTACCACACGGAAACTAGATGTTTCCTTCTTCCCTTGTTTTCTTCCCAGAGACAACAACAGTACTTTCATTTTGTTGAGTCTTCCAAGATGGCGGCGTGTCCCTGGTGGGCAGGCCTCAACCGTTCACTAAAGTGAAAGGGTCCAGTAAAGCTGTTGCTTGAGCCTCCCACCTCCTGTGGGTTTAAAACCTTCACAGATGGAGACTCCAGACTGAGGCGAGACCAGGAGGTTTTTATGGTTTTTTTGGCCGAGACGTCGATTTAATTTGGACAAAAGGAAGCCGGCCAATCACGCGGCCCGTTAGCCAGCCGTGCGTTGCCAGAACAGAGATAGCATTCAAGCCAGATTCGAACGCTATCGACTGTAATGCCTTCAGCGTCGGAACTCGTGAACTCCGGTTGACCCTCCCTCGGTCCTTCCTCCCTCGCACCCCTAACGAGGAACTTATCAGCGTCTTCTCCTCCGCCGTCTTCCCTGAGAAATTGGCCGCCATCTTTGCAAAACATCACATTTAAATGTCATCTAATCTCATCTCATCTGTCTTTGAGGCGGGATGCTGCGCTCGTCTTGCCAGAGGAGATAAGAGCGTTTTGGCAGCGAGGCGGAGGAGGAGAAACCTGGGACGGGGGGAGTGTTGAACGCCTCCTGGTTCGTCATGGAGGCTGTGATTAACATAGGAGGAGGAGGAGGAGGAGGAGGAGGAGGAGGAGGAGGAGGAGGAGAACTTGAAACTTTCATTCAAACTGAGGAAAAATAGTCCAGTGATTGACTTCCTGTTCAGCTGGATCTCAAAAACCGACCAATCCTCTAACGATTTCTGGTATTGATTTCAAGTGAAAAGGTATTGAAGGTGAAGTATTGTTACCCAGAAACAGCCAGTAGTAGTTATGACCATAATACTAATACATGCACAACATGAAGATGGTTCAAACGCTCAGTGACAGTGACACAGGATCGGTTAACACAGGTAACACTATGAAGTAGCAATTAAATACAGTGTCAAGATAGAAAGTGTGTCAGTCAGTTTAAGTGGAGGTACTATCAGTGTATGGTACGGTAGTATCGGGGTGTACACACACCATCACAATAACATTATAATATTACACGTCCTTCTGTATTGCAGGGACACATGGGCAGCTTTCACTTTCCAAAACACACTTTAGTCAATATTTCTGTTCAGCTTTTCATTGAATTTGTTTTTAATACTTGACAGATAAAATGAACCTTTATTGATCCCCATGAGGTAATTGGGCCGTTCAATCAAACTAGAATATGAATAAGAATATAGTAAATTGGGATTATATACACACACTGGCGGGTTTGGGAAGGCGTCTGGATTACAGCATTCAATTAGAAAATGCATGTATGGTTTCAGATGGCTTTTCCACACATCATGTTAACAGCAGCATACATCATGTGGCTATCTGTTGTTTTGGAAAGTGTGTCCTACCAAACCACACTGGAAAAACTAGGAGTTCTTCTA
>JAXDDW010000065.1:1790000-1807500 GCA_034670385.1 Hoplostethus mediterraneus
GGGGGGTTTTTGAAAAGGGGGTTTTTGGGGGGGGGTTTGGGGTTAAGGGGGAAAAAAAAAATTTTAAAAATTTCCCCCGGGCCAAGGGAAGGGAAAAAAGGGAAAAAATTTTTAAAAAGAAAAAAAACGGGGGAAAAACCCTAAAAAGGCGGAAAAAAAAGGGGTTTTTGGTTAAAAAAAACCCCCGGGGGGGGGAAAAATTTCCCGGGGGGGGGTTTTTAAAAAAAAATTTTTAAAAAAAAAAAATTTTGGGGGGGGGCCCCCCCGGGGGGGGGGGGGGGGTTTTTTAAAAAAGGGGGGGGGGGGGGGGGGGGGGGGGGGGGGGGGGAAGGGGGGAAAAGGGGGGGGGGGGGGGGGGGGGGGAGAAGGGGGGGGAAAAGGGTTGGGGGGGGGGATGGCCGGGGGGGGGGGGGGAGGCAGGGGGGGGGGAAAGGGGGAAAAAGGGGGGGGGGAGGGGGGGAAAGGGGGGGGGGGGAAAGGGGGGGGGTTTTTCCCCCGGGGGGGGGGGGGGGTTTTTTGGGGGGGGGGGGGGGGGGGTGGGCCCCCCTTTTTTTTTTTGGGGGGGGTTTTTGGGGGGGTTTTTTTTTTTTGGGGGGGTTTTCCCCCCGGGGGGGGGGGGGGGGTTTTTCCCCGTTTTAAAGTTTTTTTGGGGTTTTTTTTTAAAAAAAAATTTTTGGGGTTTCCCCAAAGGGGGGGGTTTTTGGGGGAAATTTTTTTTTTTTAAAAAAAAAAATTTTTTTTTTTTTTTTCCCCCCCCCTTTTTTTTTTTTTTTTAAAAGGGGGGGGCCCCCCCCCCCCCTTTTTTTTTTTTTTTTTTTTTTTTTTGGGGGTTTTTTTTAAAAAACCCGGGGGGGGTTTTCCCCCCTTTTTTTTTTTTTTTTTTGGGGGGGGGGGGGGGGCCCCAATTTTTTGGGGGGGGGGGGGAAAAAAAATTTTTTTTTGGGGGGTTTTTTTTTTTGGGGGGGGTTTTTTCCCCCCGGGAAAACCCCCGGGGAAAAATTTTTTTTTTAAAAAAGGGGCCCCCCTTTTTTTAAAATTTTTTTTTTTCCTTTTTTTTTTCCCGGGGTTTTTTTTCCCCCCTTTTTCCCAAAAATAAAAACCCCAAAAAAACCCCCGGGGGGGATTTGGGGGGTTTTGGGGGGGGTTTTTTTTTGGTTTTTTGGGGTTTTGGGTTTTTTTGGTTGGAAAGGGGTTTTTGGGGGTTTTTTTTTTTTGGTTGGGGGGGTTTTTTGGGGGGGCCGGTTTTTTAAAAAGGGTTTTTTTTGGTTTTTTGGGGGGGGTTGGGGGGTTTTGGTTTTTTTTGGGTTTTTTTTTTTTTTGGGTTTTTTTTCTTTGTTTGGGGGTTTTTTTTTTTTTTGGGGGGTTTTTGGGGTTTTTTTTTTTTTGTGCTTGGTTTTTTGGGGGGTTTTTTTAAAGGGGGTTTTAAAAATTTTTTTTTGGTTGTTGGGTTTTGGGGGAATTTTGTGGTTTTTGGGGTTTTTTGGTTTTTGTTGGTTTTTGGTTGGTTTTTTTTTTTGGTTTTTTTTTCCCCTTTTTTTTTTTTTTTCCCTTTGGGGGGGGGGGCCGGGGGCCCGTTTTTTCCCCCCTTTTGGGGAAAAAACCCCGGGGGAAAACCCCCCAAAAAAACCCCCCCCAAAATCGGGGGGGGGGTTTTTGGGGGGGCCCCCCCCCCAAAAAAAACCCCCCCCCGGGGGGGGGGGGGGAAAAAAAAATTAAAACCCCCCCCCCCCCCCCCGGGGGGGGGCCCCCCGGGGGGGAAAAAAAACCCCCTTTAAACCCCCTTTGGGGCCCCCCCCCCCCCTTTTAAAAACCCGGGGGGGGGAAAAAAAAAAATGGGGAAAAAAATTTTTTCCAAAAAAGGGCCCCCCCCCGGGCCGGTGGAACCCCCAAAAGGGGGGGGGGAAAAAAAAATTTTGGGGGCCCCCCCAAGGTTTTCCCCCCCGGGGGAAAAAGGGGTTTTTTTAAAAAATTTAAAAACCCCCCCCGGGGGGGGGGTTTTGGGGGGCCCCCCCCCCCCCCCCCCCCCCCCCCCCCCCCCCCCCCGGGAAGCAAGGGGGGGAAAGGGGGGAGGCCCGGCCCCCCGGTTTTTGGGGGTTTTAAAAAAAAAATTTTTTTTTTTTAAAACCCCCAAAAAAAAGGGAAAAATTTTTTTTCCCCTTTCCCCCCCCCCCCCCCTTTTTTTTCCCCCCCCCCCTTCCTTCCCCCCCCTTTTTTTTTTTTTTTCCCCCCCCCCCTTTTTTTTTCCCCCCCCCCCCCCCCCCCCCCCCCCCCGGGGGTTTTTTTCCCCCCCCCTTTTTTTTAAAAAAATTTTTTTTAGGCCCCCCTTTAAAATTTTCCCCCCGGGGGGGTTTTTTCCCCGGGGGAAAAAAAATTTTGGGGGCCCCCCCCCCCGGGTTTTTTTTCCCCCCCCCTTCCCCCCCCCGAGTCACCCCGCCGGGGACAATGGCTTAGAAGTTCACGACTTTCGGCACCACAACCGGGCGTGGCGGGGCGCTGAGGAACGAGGGATTCCTGAGATCAGCATCAAACGTCAACATCTTCCAACTACTGGTGAGTACCGCACCGGGTACTGGTGAGTACCGCACCGGGTCTGGTAGTCGCCCCGGGTTTACTGGTGATACCGCACCGGAAACCCCACGGGTACTGGTGAGTACTGCACCGGGTACTGGTTCTACCCATCCTGCTGCTGGGTAGAAAACAGCACTTCCTCCTGTAACTCATTAATAAAATGGTATAATCACCTGGGCCGTCAGGGAGCCTATCAGAAGAGCCCCCCCCCCCCCGGTGATGCATCCTGGGAGCAGCAGATGAAGGAGGAGGCGTCAGTGTTCTCCTCGCTGCTGCTTCCTGTGACGGATGTTAAAACACAAGGTCGCAGTTTCATTCCCACTGGGAAAATAAATGCTAAAATGGTCTTCCCTCCTCCTCCCTCCTCCTCCCTCCTCCTCCCTCCTCTTCCCTCCTCCTCCCTCCTCTGTCCTCCTCCTCCCTCCTCTTCCCTCCTCCTCCCTCCTCTGTCCTCCTCCTCCCTCCTCCTCCCTCCTCTGTCCTCCTCCTCCCTCCTCTGTCCTCCTCCTCCCTCCTCCTCCCTCCTCTGTCCTCCTTCCTCTTCAAATTAAATCACATTTATTTGTACAGCCCTTAATCACCGTTACAGTCTCTAAGGCAGGGGTGTCAAACTGTGTGCCATGGAGGGCCGAGAGGATGCAGGTTTTCGTTCCAACCCAAGAATACACCAGGTGATTTCACTGGTTACCACCTTCAACCAGAGAGGAGGGACTAACCAGTGAAATCACCTGCTGTATTCTTGGGTTGGAACGAAAACCTGCATCCTCTCGGCCCTCCATGGCTCACAGTTTGACACCCCTGATCTAAGACTTCACAGCCCAACATGTGAAACAATAAATGATTAGTACACGACATCCCCCAGCCTTAGACCCTCACAGAGGACAAGGAAAAACTCAGAGAGGGAGGGGCTACTCAGAGAGGGAGGGGCTACTCAGAGAGGGAGGGGCTACTCAGAGTGGGATCCCCCTACCAGGACGGTTGGGCTGCAATAGATGCGAGTTTGGGCAAACAGAGTAAACACAATATATGAAAGTTCATTTTCTTCCCTCCTCCCTCCCAATGAGATATGATGAGATGTTGGTGAGATGTTGATGAGATGTTGGTGAGATGTTGGTGAGATGTTGGTGAGATGTTGGTGAGATGTTGTATGATGAGAAAAGCAGTGTTAGTGTCTTGCTGGATCCACTGAGCTTCACAGGGAATAAAACCACTAACCTCTTCTCTCCTCCTCCTCCTCTTCTTCCTCTCCTTCCTCCTCCTTGGTCTTTCTCCTCACCCCCCCCCCCCCCCCCCCCCTCACCCCCCAGTCCCTCCAGAGTTGACGGTTCCCAGAGGAAGGACCCACCTCATCGCCCAGGAAGGAGACACGGTGGACCTCCAGTGTCTGGTTTCTGGGAAGCCCAAACCCATAATCCTCTGGTCCCGGGTGGACAGGGAGGGTGTGGCGGCGCCGGCGGCCATGATGCCGGACGGCTCGCTGCAGACGGAGAGCTGCGACGGCGTCCTGCGCATCACCAACGTGTCGCGGGAGCTGAGCGGGACGTACCGCTGCCAGACCAGCCAGTACAACGGCTTCAACGTGAAGCCCAGAGAGGCTCTGATCCAGCTGGTGGTGCAATGTGAGTACACACACACACACACACACACACACACGCACACGCGCACGCACACGCACACGCGCACGCACACGCACGCGCACGCACACACTACCTGAACAGACTGAAGCTGAGATCGTGACACGTGACATGCATGACGTTATCCACGGTCCTCCTCCTCTGGACCAGTTGGGTTCAGGGCAGTGCCTTGCTCAAGGGTCTTCACCGCTCGCTGTTGAAGGGAAGCTGTTTCTCCTGCCGGCATTTGTCCTGCTGGCCTGGGATTCAAACCAGCAACCTACAAGCTCCTGCTGAAACTGCTTCAACTCTGTGAGAGAGAGAGAGAGAGAGACAGTCAGTTACAGATAGACAGTAGCTGTCTCTCTCTCACAGACTCGTTAACAGACAGACTGACAGTTACAGTTACACAATCAGTGAGACAGTATCCTGAGGTGTCTCTCTCAAAGACTAATTGACAGACAGACAGACAGACAGACAGACAGACAGACATACCTACAGTCAGTCAGTGAGACAGTGTCCTGAGGCGTCTCCCTCCTCCAGACTCGTTAAGACTACTTAGCGGCCTCAGTCTGGCCCCTCCTCCTCTAACGGGCTGGTCTTGATGTAATTGGGGTTAAACGAGGTCAAACGAGGTGACCGCCTCCTCTTTAAACTACAAGGCCTGGTTATCCTTTTATATTTGTATTTCATATTTCACTCATTTATCTGACTGACTCCCGCTCTGTTTCCATCCAACTATCAAATGGATTTGAGCAGACTGAGAAGAAGACAAGATTCTCCTGGGAGGTTCAGTCTATTTATTATCTCTATATAATGATTAAAAAGTACATTATGTAACTTTTAGACAGGAAGTGTATTGTTAGCCACGCCCTCCTCCCTCTCATTGGTCAAGTTCCCGCCCCACCACCTGTCACTCATCTTGGTAAGCCGTCTACCTTGAAAGAATTCACACACACACACACACACACACACACACACACACTCACTCTGTAGCTGAGAAGTGCTCTGTTGGTGGAGAAATCAGGCTGAAGTGGAGGAGAGACGATAAATAGAAGATGAGTGATGGATGCAGCCTTGGTTTCCATGACGATACGGTTCAGATGAGCGGAGAGGAAACCAGGAAACACTTTACCGTCCATCAGCTTTATTCCACTCTATTAACCTGCGGTGAACTCTGGAAACACACTGACTACAGACGAGTACTGTCAGTACCAGCAGGAACCAAGAGCATTTCATGAACGGCTCAGACTGATTCTGGATCAGCCTTTTATTACATATCAGATATGGGCGTCATGTCGACCTTCCTGCTGACCAGTGATGCGTTTTACGTTTCAACAGAAGAAGAACTGGGTAGTTAGCATGAGCAGCGAGCCACCTACACCTAACCTACACCTAACCTACACCTACACCTACACCTACTCCTACACCTACACCTACACCTACACCTACTCCTACACCTACACCTAACCTACACCTACACCTAACCTACACCTACACCTACACCTACTCCTACTCCTACACCTAACCTACACCTACACCTAACCTACACCTACACCTACACCTACACCTAACCTACACCTACACCTACACCTACTCCTACACCTACACCTAACCTACACCTACACCTACTCCTACACCTACACCTACACCTACACCTACTCCTACACCTACACCTACTCCTACACCTACACCTACACCTACACCTACACCTACTCCTACACCTACACCTACACCTACACCTACTCCTACACCTACACCTACACCTACTCCTACACCTACACCTACTCCTACACCTACACCTACACCTACACCTACTCCTACACCTACACCTACTCCTACACCTACACCTACACCTACACCTACATGAGCCACCTACAGGAACTCAAACTCCATCAACAGGAAATCCAAGGAGGAAGACGTCACAGTACTGGACACACTGTTTGATTGACAGGTGATCTCTGGGAAGAGCAGTGAGGAACACCACAGTGAGGATCACCACAGTGAAGGACACCACAGTGAAGAACACCACAGTGAGGATCACCACAGTGAAGGACACCACAGTGAGGATCACCACAGTGAAGAACACTACAGTGAGGAACACCACAGTGAAGAACAAAACAGTGAGGAACACTACAGTGAGGAACACCACAGTGAGGAACACAACAGTGAAGAACACCACAGTGAAGAACACCACAGTGAAGGACACCACAGTGAGGATCACCACAGTGAAGAACACTACAGTGAGGAACACCACAGTGAAGAACACAACAGTGAAGAACACCACAGTGAAGAACACTACAGTGAGGAACTACAGTGAGGAACACCACAGTGAGGAACACAACAGTGAAGAACACCACAGTGAAGAACACCACAGTGAAGGACACCACAGTGAGGATCACCACAGTGAAGAACACTACAGTGAGGAACACCACAGTGAAGAACACAACAGTGAAGAACACTACAGTGAGGAACACCACAGTGAGGAACACCACAGTGAAGAACACTACAGTGAGGAACACCACAGTGAAGAACACAACAGTGAAGAACACCACAGTGAAGAACACTACAGTGAGGAACTACAGTGAGGAACACCACAGTGAGGAACACAACAGTGAAGAACACCACAGTGAAGAACACCACAGTGAAGGACACCACAGTGAGGATCACCACAGTGAAGAACACTACAGTGAGGAACACCACAGTGAAGAACACAACAGTGAAGAACACTACAGTGAGGAACACCACAGTGAGGAACACAACAGTGAAGAACACCACAGTGAAGAACACTACAGTGAGGAACTACAGTGAGGAACACCACAGTGAGGAACACAACAGTGAAGAACACCACAGTGAAGAACACTACAGTGAGGAACACTACAGTGAGGCTGGGAGACGAAGATGGAGACTGGATAGAAAACAGGAAGTTGATAATAACGTTTTTTGTGAATTCTGTCTGTACTGTTTCATCCGTCTGGTTTCAGTGGAGAGTTTTAGTGTCCATGATGTTTCAGAGGCTTTTCACTTCAGTTCTACCATAAATCAATCAACCTGAATCATATCACCACCCAGAGCAGCCCGGTCGACTGACAGCAGGTAGTGGTTCGGTGTCTTGCTCAAGGGCACGTGGGCGCTGACGGACAGCGTCTGTCTGCTGCAAGAGGATCGGATCTGCGACCTTCCAGTCACGAGACGCTCTCTCTAACCTCCGGGCCGGCCTGTCGCCCAGAGGAGCCCCGCACACACACACACACACACACACACACACACAGACACACACACACAGACACACACACACACACACACACACACACACACACACACACACACACACACTGCTCCTGGCTTCCTGCTCCACTAAAAGGTTGTCAGAGTGAATCTCCTCTCCCAGCTCGTGGAAATATTCAGCAGCTTTGACCGACTTCTTCATCTGTAACCACGGTTACTGTAACCCCACTTCCTCTAGTTCACCAGCCAACCAGATCAGGATGATATGACGTCATGTGGTCCACCTCTGATTATTTGCACATTGTATTTATTTGTAGATGTTGGTGTCGACCCTCTATGATGGTTCTGCTAGAGGACATCAGCATGTGTGCACTTTTAAATACATATATATTATTGTCTGTATGGTGGAAGTGCACTATTTTAAATACATATATATTATTGTCTGTATGGTGGAAGTGCACTATTTTAAATACATATATATTATTACCTGTATGGTGGAAGTGCACTATTTTAAATACATATATATTATTACCTGTATGGTGGAAGTGCACTATTTTAAATACATATATATTATTACCTGTATGGTGGAAGTGCACTATTTTAAATACATATATATTATTACCTGTATGGTGGAAGTGCACTATTTTAAATACATATATATTATTGTCTGTATGGTGGAAGTGCACTATTTTAAATACATATATATTATTGTCTGTATGGTGGAAGTGCACTATTTTAAATACATATATATTATTGTCTGTATGGTGGAAGTGCACTATTTTAAATACATATATATTATTACCTGTATGGTGGAAGTGCACTATTTTAAATACATATATATTATTGTCTGTATGGTGGAAGTGCACTATTTTAAATACATATATATTATTACCTGTATGGTGGAAGTGCACTATTTTAAATACATATATATTATTGTCTGTATGGTGGAAGTGCACTATTTTAAATACATATATATTATTACCTGTATGGTGGAAGTGCACTATTTTAAATACATATATATTATTACCTGTATGGTGGAAGTGCACTATTTTAAATACATATATATTATTACCTGTATGGTGGAAGTGCACTATTTTAAATACATATATATTATTACCTGTATGGTGGAAGTGCACTATTTTAAATACATATATATTATTACCTGTATGGTGGAAGTGCACTATTTTAAATACATATATATTATTACCTGTATGGTGGAAGTGCACTATTTTAAATACATATATATTATTACCTGTATGGTGGAAGTGCTCCAGGTGTTTTTGCAGGTTGTGTTTCATAGAGAAACGATGCCCCCAGAGCTTCTGAGTTCAAACATTTCAGGGGTAATAATTCAGCAGTTTACTGCCCCATGTCTCAAAATGACCATCACACATCTGGTAGGGTCACTGATCAATACCAAGCACTGATCCATTACTGATCAATTACTGATCCATTACTGATCCATTGCTGATCCATTACTGATCCATTACTGATCCATTACTGATCCATTGCTGATCCATTACTTGGCCAGCAGCTTTCAGGCTTTAAGCTTTAAACTTTCTGACCAGTACATGTTTATATTATATTGCATTGTATTGTATTATACTATATTGTATTATATTATTGTATTGTATTATATTATATTATATTATATTGTATTATACTATATTATATTGTATTATATTATTGTATTGCATTATATTATATTATATTGTATTGTATTGTATTGTATTGTATTATATTGTATTATATTATTGTATTGTATTGTATTATATTATATTATATTATATTGTATTGTATTGTATTGTATTGTATTGTATTGTATTGTATTGTATTGTATTATATTGTATTATATTATATTATATTATATTATATTATATTATATTATATTATATTATATTATATTATATTGTATTGTATTGTATTGTATTGTATTGTATTGTATTGTATTGTATTGTATTGTAACCAGGCTGCATGAAGCCCTGTAACACCTTGTGAGCAACACTTCTAGTTAGGTGTTAGTGGTTTCCAGGGTTGTGCTCTCTCTAATCCCCTGCAGGGCGTTCTTTACTGGGATTATGGGATGACAGTGATGTGATGGTACAGAGTCACATCAAAGTCCCTCCAGTGAAGAACGGCCTGCAGGGTATTGTGGTTTTTAAACAACGGGTGCGGACTGAAAAGTTTCCTCCAGAGTCGTGAACATGGAAACAAGAGATGGGCGACGCTAATTTAATCCCCTTGAGGATGTTCTTCACTGGGATTAAGGAGACCGCGGTGCTGCCGAAGGTATCTAGAAACATCCCATAATCCGGGTAAGGAACCTCCTCATGGGCAGTGATCCATCACTTTCATGTCACGGATCCCAAATAGGCGCTGATTACCCCCGTGGACCCCCAGGGACCGTGGACCCCCAGGGACCATGGGGGCGAGTTTATTTGTTAATTTAGTATTTCAGAAAAGTCTACACATGAAAAGTTTACTACGGTCATGGAAAACCTGGAAAAGTCATGGAATGTTTTCCAGGCCTGGAGAAGCTCTGGGAAATGCATCATGGTCGTATAGTTTTATAAACGTGATGTAAACATGTTGCTGATCCCCCTCAAGGAGCCCTGGAACCTCCTCAAGGACCCCTGGAACCCCCTCAAGGACCCCTGGAACCTCCTCAAGGAGCCCTGGAACCCCCTCAAGGACCCCTGGAACCTCCTCAAGGAGCCCTGGAACCCCCTCAAGGACCCCTGGAACCTCCTCAAGGAGCCCTGGAACCCCCTCAAGGACCCCTGGAACCCCCTCAAGGACCCCTGGAACCCCCTCAAGGACAGTAGCCTTTTACCCAGCAGTTGCCAACATATGTTTCTCCACAGTGAACATTCATTGAGATTAAAGCCAGGAGGAAACAGGAAGCATCACCAACTCCAAGAGTTGGAATAGCAACCAATAAAGCAGGGCTCCCAGTGCATTATGGGAATTATGATCTCAGTCGGAAGGCATGTTTGGCCAATCAGATTGCTTGGCTGAAACTCGCCGTTGGACAAAGATGTCCAGCTGACCTTTAGATGTTCCTGGACCGTTTCCCTCTCAGGAAGAAGAAACATTTCCAGGGGGTTCAGATGAACCACAAGACCTTTTCCTCTGTAACCTTGCCAGAGCACTTTCTGGGTGGATTTAGTGTGTGTGTGTGTGTGTGTGTGTGTGTGTGTGTGTGTGTGTGTGTGTGTGTGTGTGTGTGTGTGTGTGTGTGTGTGTGTCATTTACATTTCAGACAAACTGAACGCAGAGCAACACTGAGGCTGATTTCAGATCAGATCAGACATAACTTTATTGATCCCTGTGGAGGGCTGGGTTGGGGTTATATGTGTACAGATGTTACTGACAGATGTTGCTGACTGTCATGTCGCTTATTTAATAATAATAAAGTGTTTTTTATAAATGACACCGACCAAAATCAACACCACGTCTTCAAGGGCAACAAGCTCCGATGATGAAAGGTGAGAGAAATGTTTCCCATCAGGAAGGATCAGGGGGCGTCAAACTACAGGAAGTAGGCAGGAGACATTTACCTTCAACTCCGACGACCCGGGTTCGATTCCCAAGTGTTCAGTTTTCTTATCCTTGCCCACTGATACGGGATTGAAAGGGTCTTAAAAAGTCTTGAACGTAACTCGATTCAACTTGCAGACACCCTGCTGTTGTCTTCTCGTTTGTTATGATCTGTTGACGTCGTGTCTCCCCTCCCCAGTCCCCCCCACCGTAGAGCCGGTGTACACGGAGATCCGGCAGGGTCTGGGCCGGGCCTTCAGCCTGAGCTGCCGCCTCCTGCGGGCTCACCCGGCACGCCTCCTCCGCTACGAGTGGAAGCTGGGCTCGCGCCTGCTGACCGTGGGCCAGTTCAGCGACCAGCGCGACGACACCGACTATCACGTCCGATCCCTGAACCGCGAAGGCTACGGCGAGTATACCTGTGACATCACCAACGAGGCCGGGGCGGGCCGCTGCACCTTCCTGGTCACAGGTGAGTGGGGTCGACTGATGCATGATGGGGGATTTGTTTGTTTAGAATGTGATCAGATCCTCCAGCTGGTTTCCTCTGGGCTGATCCTGGGCAAGTTGACTCTGTTGTATTTTAGTATCTGGTTGGTTCAGGTTCTCACTGACCAATCACAAGCCAGCCAGAAGTCCCATGACTCCCCAGCAGCTGGTTGGTTGGTTGAGTTTTGGTAACCTGTCATCCCACCAGGTTAGAGAGTCCAGACCAACCTGGTTCCAGTCTGGAACTTGATCTACCATGATGGACTTGTCTGCTCTTCTCTGGTGTTCATACCAGTTAAGAACACATGAAGAAACATCTGAACATGACTGACCAAGTCTCCTTCTACCCATAATGCCTTGTGTTCTGGGGTGGTTTCCTGTAGCTGGTTGGATCCCGTTCTCTCTCCTAACGAACCACCACAGTTCTCTTCTACCCATAATGCCTTGTGTTCTGGGATGGTTTCCTGTTGCTGGTTGGTTTCCGTTCTCTAGGGCCTCCTAGGGCCTCCTGGGGCCTCCTGGGGCCTCCTGGGGCCAAGAACAGCACAGGGTCAGAAGAGCTAGGGTCGTATTTACTAAGAGGTGCACTACACTAGGTCAGCAGATGAAGTTGGCTTGACTCCTCAAGCAGAGAAAATATGACTTGACGATCTATCATTTGTTTTAATCTCTCTGACATTTGTTCTTTATTTCTTGTTCTTCTGTTTCTTATTGTCTGTCTGCCTGTTGAGTCTTTGAACAAACCCAACAGCCTCGGTTTCCTCAGGGTGAGAAGTTAAGACGTTAAATGCCGCGAGCAGTTATGCATGATTTGGTTGAGTAAATCGATGGGAAGAATCCATTTCAATCATCTCCTCCTCCATTATCTCCACTCTTAATTGGGTCAAACCCGCTAAAGGTCTCCTGCCAGGTTCCTCATTGGTCATTGGTTTGAGTCTGAATGCTCTCTGATCTGATGCAGAGATTCACTGAGGTTAGGGTTAGGGTTGATTTTGAAGCATCATAAATAATGAACCCCCTCACCCCCCTCACCCCCTCACCCTCAGTCCCTCCTATACTTGCAATGCAAATTCCACTTTCCTGTTGATGTGAAAACAGAAAAGGTCTGCCTTTCTTGTGTTTCTCATGTCTTCTCATTCGTCCATCTAGCATCCATTGCAGGAATATTTGCTCCATCTGTTGTCCGGGTACTGCGACCTCTGACCCTTGACCTCCTTATAATATTGGTAACCTAGAAAGTGAAGCTTATTCTGCAGCAGGCACCTTGGATGAGAGCCTCAGCCTAATCCTCCCAATGTAAACGTCGTGGGTCCCTGCTTGTCGTTGTGGTGGAAAGCAGGCAGTTGAAGCTTTTGACTGGAGTTTCATGTTGCGTCTGTCTGAGTGGTTGTTCAGGCCGACAGCGAAAGCGGCATTGTGAATACGAAGCTTAGAGAGGAAGGGAAGTCGCTCAGCTGCTATCACCATCCTCTCCTGATGAAAGCTTCCCTGAGGAGAAGGCCTTGTCAGCGCTCAGAGAGACTTTCTCTAAACTCCCAGCCTGTAATAAGCCTCTTATCACCGCCAGACACCAAACACTCGCTGTACAGTCAGCCAGTTATGCAAGTGGAAGCAGAAATAGTCTGAATAGAGAATTGTGTAAGCTCAGGATGGAGACGTGGAGGAAGATGATGATGATTATGTCACGCTAGTCATTTCGAGGTGAAATTTGTGTTGTTAATCAGGTGTGAATACAGTGGGCGCCATTTAAAAAGTCCCTCATCCTACATTCATCCTGCAGGTATCCTCCTCCACAACTGAAACCGAGTCTTTCTAAAAGGCTAGCCGACCGGAATCAAGAGAGGTGTCATACCGTAATGCTAATCTTTCCCGCGGTGCCAGACTGATCTCGGCTGAAACAAGGGAAGGACATTTGAATGTTGTGATGTTCTTCTCTGCGGTAGAGCAACATGCTGCAAAATGTTGGACTTCATCCAACACAGTCTCACAAAATGTCATGAGATGAGCACAAACTCTGAAAGGCAGATTACATGTTGTGGACACCAATGATGTTGGATTACGCTTCTCCACCATGAAAGGATTATGTGATAATAGCACCAATTGGACATGCCATTTTCACGTGTTTGTCACATGGAAAGATTAGCCAGTAAAGTAAAACAACTTGAGTTAAAGTTATGCAACTCAAGCTGTTTTGTAAAGGTTAGGCTTAAGGTCTTGGTCAAGGTTAAACTGGCCTGGAGGTCAGGCTGCTAAAGCTAACTGGGTAAGTGAAGCTCAACTGTGCCTCTAAAATCACAGAGCGAGTTGAAATACAGAATAGGCAATCAATCAATCAATCAATCAATCAATCAATCAATCAATCAATCCATTCACTTCATATTGGACAAATCCACACTGAACAGCAGGGAAACAAACTCCAATTCAGTCTCTCTCTCTCTCTCTCCCGTTCATTCCCACCCTTATTGCCTCTCTCTCTCTTTCACACTATTTTTCATACTTTCTCTCTTACTCTTTCTCCCTCCTGCTCTCTATCTCTTTTCCTTAATAAGGAAATGTCAGTACATTAGCAAGTCATACCGACCCATCTCCGTCCTCTGTTACTGTCCACCCTAATGATGCACGACTGGTCGCCATGGTGATAACTCTAATTGCCTAACTAATTGTTTCTCAGCCAATCATTGGAGGATTTGTCTAGTTTTGGATCTGAATCTTTGATTCTTTGGTTTCACAGTGTAATAGAGCATTAGAGTCCAGGCCAGCCTCCCTGGGTTTGGGGGATTTATTTCTATGCCGACGATGACGTTGTTTATACAGGCATTTGGGAACAGTGGTATTTAATCAGCGATGCATGCTGGGTTGCAATTACAGCGTGGTGTCTGATTTATGATATTAATCATTTGAAGTATTTCGAGTACCACCCCACCCCCCACCCGACAGCTCTGTTGGAGCCAGTCACATCAAATCAAGCTTTTAGTCAGCGGTGTCGTCTCCGAGTGGAAAAACGAGTTTTGTTGTTTGTACTGTTTACCACTCAACGGACATGAAAGATAAAAAAAGTTGCTAGTTGTCAAGTGTTTGAAATGTTTGCCTCCTAAATAAAGCGGTGTCTACTCTGTCCAAATGACTGACAGCTCAACAATAAAACAAATTATGGTTTTTAAGGAATAGAAGGAAACTAAAGTCCTGCTGACTGAATGAGAACAGTTACAGACTGGAGCCAACAGAGTTTATACTTATGGAAGGATGAAAAAATACTGGATAGAACCAGACTCTATTGGATAGAACCAGACTCTATTGGATAGATCCATTAACGTGATCTGATCTTCTTATTAAGGTGATCTGATCTCCTTATTAACGTGATCTGATCTTCTCGTCGATACCTCATGCCACGTTGAATATCAGCCAGGCTTTCATCTAAACAGGGGGGGGGGGGGGTGTTCAGGTGCATCCTTGAGATTCAGTTTAAAGGTAAGAAAAGAAAATTAAGGTCAAATGGAAACAGCAGGTTGGAACTGGATGAATGAAAAATATGAATTATAGCATGATGAGGGTTTACAAAGTAACATACTGAGAAGAAGTCAAATTAATAAATGTACAATATGAAATTATACAGAAGAATAACCTGTAGTTTATGTATTTAACCTGTAGTTTATAGATTTAACCAGTTTATGCATTTAACCTGTAGTTTACTGGATATATTTAACCTGTAGTTTATGTATTTAACCTGTAGTTTATAGATTTAACCTGTAGTTTATATATTAAACCTGTAGTTTACTGGATATATTAACCTGTAGTTTATATATTTAACATGTAGTTTATATATTTCACCTGTAGTTTATATATTAAACCTGTAGTTTACTGGATATATTAACCTGTAGTTTATATATTTAACATGTAGTTTATATATTAAACCTGTAGTTTACTGGATATATTAACCTATAGTTTGTATATTTAACCTGTAGTTTATATATTTAACCTATAGTTAATATATTTAGCCTATAGTTTAAATATTCAACCTATAGTTTATATATTAAACCTATAGTTTATATATTTAACCTATAGTTTATATATTCAACCTGTAGTTTACTGGATATATTAACCTGTAGTTTATATATTTCACCTGTAGTTTATATATTAACCTGTAGTTTATATATTTCACCTGTAGTTTATATATTAAACCTGTAGTTTATATATTTAACATGTAGTTTACTGGCTATATTAACCTATAGTTTATATATTAAACTTGTAGTTTACTGGCTATATTAACCTATAGTTTATGTATTTAACATGTAGTTTACTGGATATATTAACCTGTAACCTGTAGTTTATGCCACCAGTAGCAGACTGGTTGTACTGGGCAGCTCTCAGGGTGAATGTGTGGAACTGTATTCATGTGAAACAGGGTGGAGCTCTGTCAACCATCCCCGGGTAAATAAAGGTTTAGAAAAAAAGAGTCTGAGTCACTTAAATTGGCGTGGAAACCACTGATCCAGCCAATCAGGATTAAGGTTTCTGTTGTCAGGTCTTGCATGCGGGGAGCCTTCCTCTCTGCTCAGGTGACTCCTCTTCCTCAGCGTTTTAATCCTCCAACCTGCAGAGATCAGCAACTAAAAACCACCTGACACACACCCACACACACACACACCACACACATGCACACGCGCACACACACACACACCACACCACACACATGCACACGCGCACACACACACACACACACACAGTCATTGGAGCAACCTGAGGTTTAGTTTTGGGAATATCTGGGAATAAACTCTTTCCTGTCATATTAACTTCTCCAGCTTCATAATCCTCCTGGCTCTGGGATTAACAGTTTCCTCCTCCTCTCCTCTCAACTCTTTTCCTCTCCTCCTCTCGTCTCCTCCTCCTCTCCTCTCAACTCTTTTCCTCTCCTCCTCTCGTCTCCTCCTCCTCTCCTCTCAACTCTTTTCCTCTCCTCCTCTCGTCTCCTCCTCTCGTCTCCTCCTCTCGTCTCCTCCTCTCCTCTCCTCTCGTCTCTAGAAACTCTCACTGGTTTAAAGAACCTGGAGATCCCAGTATGAGGTTGAGTTAATAGAGTTTATGAGACATCCCATAATAAGCCAGAGTCTGTTGTTTCCTGGGGGAACGTGAAGGAACAACTACTGTCACAGGTTAACAGGTTAACTGGTTAACTGGTTAACTGGTTAACTGGTCAGCTCCTTGTCTGTCTGTCTGTCTGTCTCTCTGTCTGTCTGTCTGACCTCATGTTGTTTGTTTGAATGAATCCGATGTGAGACTAAATGAATGTCAGTGTGTCTCGGTGATGCATCCCATAATAACCCAGCGTGTGTCTCCAGGGAAGGCCTACGCCCCCGAGTGTTACTACGACACCTACAGCGCTCTGTGGCAGAACCGGCCCAGAGTCTACGGCTTCAAGCTGCAGTGGACCCAGATGGAGCCCAACGCCGTGGACCGGATCGTGGCCTACCGGCTCGGCATCCGGCAGGTGGGTCCGATCAATACCTATACCTGATCACAGTATCTATACCTGATCACAATATCTATTCCTGATCACAATATCTATACCTGATCACAGTATCTATACCTGATCACAATATCTATACCTGATCACAGTATCTATACCTGATCACAGTATCTATACCTGATCACAGTATCTATACCTGATCTATCTATACCTGATCACAGTATCTATACCTGATCACAGTATCTATACCTGATCACAGTATCTATACCTGATCTATCTATACCTGATCACAGTATCTATACCTGATCACAGTATCTATACCTGATCACAATATCTATACCTGATCAGTATCTATACCTGATCACAGTATCTATACCTGATCACAGTATCTATACCTGATCACAGTATCTATACCTGATCACAGTATCTATACCTGATCACAGTATCTATACCTGATCAGTATCTATACCTGATCACAGTATCTATACCTGATCACAGTATCTATACCTGATCACAGTATCTATACCTGATCTATCTATACCTGATCACAGTATCTATACCTGATCACAATATCTATACCTGATCACAGATATACCTA
>JAXDDW010000065.1:1815000-1840000 GCA_034670385.1 Hoplostethus mediterraneus
GGGCGTGACCAATCAGCCAGGTGGGAGCTGATTGGTCACCTGAAAGACTTGAAGAGTGAATCTGCAGTCCACAAAGAAAGACGGTCCAGAGAGGCAGATGAAGGTTCTCCTGAAATTTGATTTCTGAGGATTAGTTTAAGTGGATTAAGAGGTTTTCTCAGATCTTGTCTGATCTGTGCCAGGAAACTGACATGAGATGGGCTTGTGACACCTGATGTTTCCCCTAAGGTGTGTGTGTGTGTGTGTGTGTGTGTGTGTGTGTGTGTGTGTTTTGTGTGTGTGTGTGTGTGTGTGTGTGTGTGTATGTGTTTTGTGTGTGTGTGTGTGTGTGTGTGTATGTGTTTTGTGTGTGTGTGTGTGTGTGTGTGTGTGTGTGTGCACGCCAGAGGCAGTTCTTGTACCAGAGTTGCAAAGGTCTTTGAGAGCTTGGAGGTTTTGGACCAAACTTTGATCAAATATCTCTTGATAATGTCGTCACATGAACCCGCACAAATAAAGAGATACGTACACTACTGATGCTAGTTACACCCTCCTGTCCAGGAACCTGTACAGGGAAAATAAACTCAAGCAGGAACCAACCGGTTGTCCACCAGAACCTCTCTTTAGACCGGTTGTCTACCAGAACCTCTCTTTAGACCGGTTGTCCACCAGAACCTCTCTTTAGACCGGTTGTCTACCAGAACCTCTCTTTAGACCGGTTGTCCACCAGAACCTCTCTTTAGACCGGTTGTCCACCAGAACCTCTCTTTAGACCGGTTACATTACAATAGATATTCTGGTCGTGTCGTGAACCCGTCTGACGGTCAGTCCGCCAACAAAATATTGTTGGGTCTTACGCTCCAACCCCCCCGCCCCCCTCGGTCCTCAAATATCAACATGGCAGAAAGGTTGGGGTCTGCTGCGTTAGATGACAAGACAAATGCAGCGCTGCCATCTAGTTCTGTGTAACAAGTCCAGTAGAAAGGCCTGATGTGCCTGATGACCTCGGTGTTGTGGTGGTTGTGGGTCACCATGTCTTGTGCAGCACTTGGGTCGACGTCAGCTGGTTTTAAACATCCAAAATAAAATAGAAATATGAAATACGTGCAACATATATCTATATGAAGTCTCCCTCTACTCCCCCTGTCTAGTCCCGTCTAGTCGTCTAGTCCCGTCTAGTCGTCTAGTCGTCTAGTCGTCTGGTCCGGTCAGGGCTGTTACAGACAGGTCACTTCTGTTCAGGTCAACGCTGGTCGGCAGGGGGCGAGCGACAACTGGACTCTCTCTCTCTCTCTCACTGTAGTGCAGCTGTTATATAAGGCATGTGAAAACATTACGTAAGATATGATCTCCTGACATCAGCAGTTTTCTGCTGTTTTCTGCTGTTTTCTGCTGTTTTCTGGTAAAATAAATTTTATGGTTAAATAAATTAACTATTTTATTTTATTTAAAATACATTTGAATAGAAATTAGATGAGAATAGAAATGATAGAAAATTCAATTCATACAGTCTTCATACAGATGTGAACGTAATAATAAATAATTACATGAATAAATACAAATTCTATGAAATCGTAACAAAGTAGAAAAGAAAACGATTTGATTTTGATGATTTATGAACAAAACCTGGAAAACGAAATGATCCATTACAAAGATATAGGGAAGCCTGCAATCTCCTCCCGCCTCCACACACACACACACACACACACACACACACACACACACACAGACGGCACCCTGAGCCCTCAATTAGTACTGGCTGATAACGGAGGATGAGCATGTTGCCAAATACGCAGCATCTGTTCACACACACACACACACACACACACACACACACACACACACACACGGCTGCCAGCAGCTGTACAGTAATGTGTAATTACCTTGTAGTCTGGGAAAAAAACACCCGACTCACCTTAAAACCATCGACACCCGAACTCACAGTAATCCTCTCTGTCTGTCTGTCTGTCTGTCTGTCTGTCTGTCTGTCTGTCTGTCTGTCTGTCTGTCTGTCTGTCTCTGTCTGTTCTTCCAGGGTTCGTTGGTTCTGTATAGAACCATAATAACTCAAAATCAAGACTAAAGTGACCAATCAGAATCACCATGAGGGGTTCAGGGGCCGTGTTAGTTTTGTTGCTCTGATACAGAATAAATGGTTCTTTCATTCATAATCAAACACGTTTCAGACTGACGACACCTGAAACATGCTGGGGTGAAAACAACCCAATCAGGGTCGTTTCAACGATTGGACCAATCACACGCTGGGTTCATCTAACCTAGCAGGATGGGTTGAATCCAAATGTTGGTTCATATTAACTACAATGCTGGGTTCATTCTACCACATAAATAGGTTATTATTGTTTTCGAATAGACTACACGTATCTAGTAAACAGTTAAAGTACTTGGATATACTACCTATCACAAAATACATCCAACATTTGGTTATGCAAATCATACATATATGCAATAAACAACACACTTTTAAACTATGTTGGAACAATATTTGTTTTTCAAAAAGCCAAAACAACTTCACAACAAATACCTGGGGGAGCGCCGGTGGTCCAGGAGGGGTCAGACACCTCCACCTCCACCACCACCTCCACCTCCACCTCCACCCCCCACCTCCACCTCCACCCCCACCACCTCCACCACCCCCCCACCCACCACCTCCACCACCACCTCCACCTCCACCACCACCCTCCACCTCCATCACCACCTCCATCACCACCTCCGCCACCCCCACCACCTCCGCCACCCCCACCTCCACCACCGTGATAAAGTTACCGTGATTGCTAACGCTAGCTACCTACCTAGCGACCATGCTAGCATTACAGTTGTTTAGTTTCATCTTTTCTCCGTCAGGTCGACATTCTACAGAAAACGTTTACTGTCCTGAACTCTTCAGTCATGGGAGACAAAAGAGAAGATCACATTCAGCCTCGTTTCTACAGGAAGTTAAGACAGCGTGGCGGGTCGATACAGGACTTCTGACCCAGCAGGCTCAACCTGCGTTGGGTACATAAAATAACAGCATTTCTTAGTGGGTAAAAAATGCACAAAAGTAGAGCTACGGATACTCAGACACCAGAAACATCAAGAGTCTTTATTCCAGTCTTACTTCTTCAGGTGTTTTGAAACGGACGTCTGCCTGGCCAATCAGAACAGAGCTCTTCACCTGACTGGCCAATCAGAACAGAGCTCTTCACCTGACTGGCCAGCCCTTCTTCCCCCAACACAACTAGTTACTAGCAGCAGACGCTCTGAAGGCCTCCAGCTGTTCCCAAGTTGTAGGACATGACGGTTTGTCCCGCCCCTCCTCCAATGTGATTGGACTACAAAAAAAGATCGTAAAAACGCGACGTTCCCGCTGCGAACGGCGAGAACAGCTGTTCGTTCTGTTGACCTTCCTGTCCTTCCTGTCCTGACCATCTGTTTTGTCCCTCCACAGCTCCCGTCAACCCACACCTCAGTAAGTACCTGTCTCACTGCCTACAGACACAGACAGAGACACAGACAGACAGACAGACGTGTATCATATAATTATGTATACTGTAACTGTATTATTTCTATGTATATGAGTACATGTATATAGAGTATTTTACCATGTATATGAGTACTACAGTATTTTAGTATAGTATGTATAATATGAATGCTTTTTAGTTCCTTCATCCATGTGTCACTCTGACGTGTGCGTGTGCGTGTGTGCGTGTGCGTGTGCGTGTGCGTGTGTGTGTGTGTGTGTGTGTGTGTAGGGGAGTTCCAGTGTGGTTTCGAGGACGAGGCGGTGTGTTTGTTCTCTCAGGACAAAACCGACGAGTTCGACTGGACGCGTCACAGCGCCGCCACCCGGGACACCAAGTACACACCGAACACCGGACCGAGCACCGACCACGCCGGGTCCAAGCAAGGTACACACTCTGAGTTGGAGCTGGAGAAGAGTCAGCTAGTTCACCTGAACTAACTGGTAGCTAGCTAACTAGTTACTGTTAACATGGGACTACTAGCCACTGCTAACGCTAGCTGCTACTAGCTACGTTAGCTAGTGTGCTAACCGAGGTGTGTTAACAAGACAGTGATGGTTAGCTGACCAGATACTATGGTTAGCTAGCTAACAAGCTACATGATCTAAACACTAAATCAATCAGATGATCAGTGATGAAATTATCAGTTCAGTAGAAACAGACAGAAATTAACATGAAGATTCAATTCTGTTGAGACAGAAACACAATCAGCTGTTCAGAGCTGAGGACCTCCAACATGGCTGCCAGGGGGGGCGGGGCTACATCAGAAGTTAATGTCTCAGTGAAGCTGGAGAGCTGCAGTAAGGAGGCGTGTATACATGTATACATGATGTATACTGATGTATACTGTATACATATACTGTATACATATGTATACATATACCTGCCGTCCTCACCGTAAACAGAATCACCGTTTTAGACGAGCTCTCACATGAGGTCTTAACATCCCTCCGTTGATGTTTTACGTTGTAATTTGTTTTCTTTTCTTCTTATTGTTTTTATTGCCTGAAAGCAAAACTCCCATAAAACACTTTAAAGGGTAATTCCAGGATTTTTCAACCTGGCCTCTATGTCCACAAAATTGCTTTTCGTACCTTTAAGTAGATCCCAAAATTTCCGGAGTTGCTCCGGTCGATCGGCTCAACCGGCAGTCGCGTAACGGCGCTCCAATGTAATCCAGCGGGCATGTCCGGTCAAAGTACGTCCACTACAAGTCTTGATTTTGCCACTGACAGACTCAGATTGTTATTCATGTGTTCATGTTACCCTTTAACAGCTGCTGGTGGTGTTCGTGGTCCGTCTAGTTGTCTGTATTGTTCTTCTTCCAAACGTAGCCGAGATAGACCAGACTGCAATGCAGTAGCCAGGATAGACCAGAATGCAATGCAGTAGCCAGGATAGACCAGAATGCAATGCAGTAGCCAGGATAGACCAGAATGCAATGCAAGACATGTTGCTTTTTTTGTTAGACAGTAGAGAGGAACAACAGTGGGGGAGAAAGAGGTCCGAGGCCGGATTCAAACCCACGACATGGCGGTTACACGGTACGCACCGCAGGTCGGGTTTGAATGAGGAAAACCTGCTGCTCTGCTGTGGGGTTGTCGAAAGGCATTCTGGGAAATGTTGGAAATCAGGACAGAGTGGGATTTGATCCCAGTGCAGCCGGACAACATGTGAGGGATCTTTGTCACAGGGGTGTTTGCTGTGACCTCTGACCTCTGACCTCTGACCTCCTGACTGTTGGTTGCTTGTAATGTTACTGATCCAGGAATAGAAGCGTCTTCTACTTCTTCTACTCGTCAAAGTCTCTCTGGATCAGAGCTCAGGATCAGGTTTGTGTTTCAGGTTTTCACGACTGACCTCTCCTCCGACCTCCGACCCTCCGACCTCCAGGGAGGAAGGAGCTGAATAATGAAATACGATTGGCTGTCAACACCTGACACCAGACAGACAGAGAGACAGAGAGAGAGACGGAGTAGGGGGACAGATAGAGAGACAGACAGACAGACAGACAGACAGACAGATGGAGAGACAGACAGACAGATAGAGAGAGAGACAGACAGACAGACAGATGGAGAGACAGACAGACAGACAGATAGAGAGAGAGACAGACAGACAGACAGAGAGAGAGACAGACAGACAGACAGAGAGAGAGACAGACAGACAGACAGATAGAGAGAGAGAGAGACAGACAGACAGACAGACAGATAGAGAGAGAGACAGACAGACAGACAGATGGAGAGACAGACAGACAGACAGACAGACAGAGAGAGAGACGGAGTAGGGGGACAGATAGAGAGACAGACAGACAGACAGACAGACAGACAGATGGAGAGACAGACAGACAGACAGACAGAGAGAGAGACGGAGAGAGAGACAGATAGACAGACAGACAGCCTCCCTCCATGTTATCTACTTATTAAATACCAGACCTCCAAAGCCATTAAAGTAAACCAATTAATGTCGCGGGGCTCCCGGGGGCTCCCGGAGGCCGGGTAGCGCTGGGCTCGAGGACGAGACGGCTGCCCTGCTCAAGTCCATTTATTCTCCTGTTGGTTTCTGGGTACCCGGGGTCGACCGGAGAGGCAAACCAAGAAATAATAGATTAGGAGACAGAGATGGACTTTGTCTTAGACGTCAGGATGATGGTTGAAAAGAATTTGAGTTTCCATTCAATTGAGGTCGGAAAGGAAAGAGATGAAACCAGTGATGGTGAAGCTGAAGACTTAGTGAACTTCTTCTGTTTTGATTCATATCCTTTGTATCTTTTGGCTCGTTGCTCTCTAACCTGTGGCTCTGTTCTCTGCTGCTGTAATGATCCTTTCCCTCTGGGATCCATTACATTCATCTTATTTGATCTGAAAGACGGTGAAGCTTCTACCCGCGAGGTAAAGTCCTTTAAGAGCAAAGCCACCATGGAGCTAAACTGAAGGACACAGTACATACCATAATAACACCACCCATCCCCTCAGAGGTAACGGGAGGAAACATACAGGACAAACCACTGGGATGATGGTGCATGATCTAATAACTCATCACAACATCTCATAGAGCGACAACATGAGAACACGTGCAGGTCTAACCGGGCGAGAGAGAGAGAGAGGGAGAGAGAGAGAGAGAGAGAGAGAGAGAGAGAGAGAGAGAGAGAGAGGGAGAGAGAGAGAGAGAGAGAGAGAGAGAGAGAGAGAGAGAGAGAGAGAGAGAGAGGGAGAGAGAGAGAGAGAGAGAGAGAGAGAGATGGATAGATACTTTATTGATCCCGGGGGAAAATTCAACTGCAGATCTGTGATAAAAAATATAGAAATAATAACATCGTGTTCATGCATCGATCTGATTACATACTAGACCCACGGTCATCCAATCAGAATAGACCCCGCCCACTGGCCCTGCATGGCGGCTGGGAGAGCCCAACCAGATGATCCAGGCTGTGTTGGTCTCTATGGCGATGTCTCTCCTCCCTGCTGCACCTTCACACAGCTCAGCCATTCAGACTGGGAGCAGCCCAGTACAACCACAGCCTTCTACTGGAGGTCCCTGAGCAGCAACACTGGAGCAGGTCGGGACTAAGTGCCTTGCTCAAGGGCAGTTCAACAGTAAATAAAGGTTCATTTCATTTCCTGACAGCAGCTCTCTCCTCCTCCTCCTCGTTTCTTCCTGTAAAATGACCCCATTATTTCTGCTGTGGAGTCTCATTAAACTGAACCCGGGGGTAACTTGTTTTAAATCCACTTTAAAATAGGAAACATGCATGAGCGTGTATTCTACAGAGCCGTGTACAATTTAATTTATGAGGATTGTTTTTACTGGATGTACTCTTGCCAGAGCCTGAGGTTGATTAGCTTGTACTGTTTGTACTGTGGTTATTTCAGGTCTCTACAGCTCCACTGAAACTTTACAGGAGCTCTTACTGTGTTTTGTGTTGTGGCTGTGGTCCTGTGTAGCTCAATGGGTAGAGCAAGGTACTACCACTGCCAGGGTTAGGGGTTCAATTCCCTGTGTAGCTCAAATGGATGTGAAGTAGCACCCCCTGCAGGCGCAAAGGTGAATAATGAATCAGTCAGCGCTGCATGATAACGCTGCCTCTCGTCATCTCTAACTCTGCTAACTCAGCTAACTCTGCTAACTCAGCTAACTCAGCTAACTCAGCTAACTCTGCTCTTTGTACATTTATTTGCAGATCAGAATACAGAAAACAACATTAACTAACCAACAACTTGTAACGTTAGTAGCATCCTGCTGCTACAAACATAACATTAGCCACAGTTAGCATAACAGACCGATAGCTTGTCTGGTTTCTGACCTCACTCTATCAAAGCCGGTTTGGGAGGCAGACTGGCGTTTCTCAGCCTTGAGACTGGCTGCTCCTCCACCATGTTTTACGCTCCCATCATTGGGGGAGGCGGGGCTAGTTTAGCCTGGGTGGCTATAAGAGGTGGGAGGGGCTCCAGCTGTAGAGCATCACAGCGAACACTTGACAGTACCAACACCGTGTTAGTGTGTACAGCGCTACCATTTACAGATACTGAAGGCTGAATTAACTGAAGGGTGAGTTGACCTCTGACCCTGACCTGTCTTGTGGTCCCCCAGGTTTCTACATGTACATCGAGACGTCCAGGCCGAGGTTAGAGGGGGACAAGGCCAGGCTGTTGACCCCCACCTTTAACGTGGGCTCCAAGAGCACCTACGGGACCGTCACCACCAACCCCACCTACTGCTTCGCCTTCTACTACCACATGTATGGAAAACATATAGGTAAGACTACAGTAACTAGTACTACTACCACATGTATGGAAAAAGTAAAGTAAGTAAAGTACATACACTATATTGCCAAAAGTATTCACTCACCCATCCAAATAATTGAAATCAGGTGTTCCAATCACTTCCATGGCCACGGGTGTATAAAATCAAGCACCAAGGCATGCAGACTGTTTCTACAAACATTTGTGAAAGAATGGGTCGCTCTCAGGAGCTCAGTGAATTCCAGCGTGGTACTGTGATAGGATGCCACCTGTGCAACAAGTCCAGTCGTGAAATTTCCTCGCTCCTAAATATTCCACAGTCAACTGTCAGTGGTATTATAACAAAGTGGAAGCGATTGGGAACGACAGCAACTCAGCCACGAAGTGGTAGGCCACGTAAAATGACGGAGCGGGGTCAGCGGATGCTGAGGCGCATAGTGCGCAGAGGTCGCCAACTTTCTGCAGAGTCAATCGCTACAGACCTCCAAACTTCATGTGGCCTTCAGATTAGCTCAAGAACAGTGCGTAGAGAGCTTCATGGAATGGGTTTCCATGGCCGAGCAGCTGCATCCAAGCCATACATCACCAAGTGCGATGCAAAGCGTCGGATGCAGTGGTGTAAAGCACGCCGCCGCTGGACTCTAGAGCAGTGGAGACGCTTTCTCTGGAGTGACGAATCGCGCTTCACCATCTGGCGATCTGATGGACGAGTCTGGGTTTGGCGGTTGCCAGGAGAACGGTACTTGTCTGACTGCATTGTGCCAAGTGTAAAGTTCGGTGGAGGGGGGATTATGGTGTGGGGTTGTTTTTCAGGAGCTGGGCTTGGCCCCTTAGTTCCAGTGAAAGGAACTCTGAATGCTTCAGCATACCAAGTGATTTTAGACAATTCCATGCTCCCAACTTTGTGGGAACAGTTTGGGGATGGCCCCTTCCTGTTCCAACATGACTGTGCACCAGTGCACAAAGCAAGGTCCATAAAGACATGGATGGGAGAGTTTGGTGTGGATGAACTTGACTAGCCTGCACAGAGTCCTGACCTCAACCCGATAGAACACCTTTGGGGTGAATTAGAGCCAGGCCTTCTCGTCCAACATCAGTGTGACCTCACAAATGTGCTTCTGGAAGAATGGTCAAAAGTTCCCATAAACACACTCCTAAACCTTGTGGAAAACCTTCCCAGAAGAGTTGAAGCTGTTATAGCTGCAAAGGGTGGACCGACGTCATATTAAACCCTATGGATTAAGAATGGGATGTCACTTAAGTTCATATGCGAGTCAAGGCAGGTGAGCAGCAGGAACCACTGACAGAACCATCGTGTTGTTGTTGTTCTTAGTTCTGTCCTATTTTCATTTGCTGTATCTCACTACTGATCCAACTTCTCCATAGGGATCAATAAAGTTTCATCTGATGTGTTCTGACTAGTACTGGCATGTACAGGTGAGACTAGTTAGTACTGGAGGTACTAACGAAGACAAACCATGCTAATCCAGGTGGTTTTGTCCTGCAGGTGCGCTGAATGTGTTTCTACGTCAGAAGGGTCAGACGACGACGGACACATCGGTCTGGAGTCTGACTGGTAACCAAGGAGACCGATGGAGGCAAGCCAAGGTCAACATCCACCCCACCACCACCTTCCAGGTAGAGACCACACCCCCTCCACCACACCTCCCAGGTAGAGACCACACCCCCTCCACCACACCTCCCAGGTAGAGACCACACCCCCTCCACCACCTCCCAGGTAGAGACCAACCAGTCTCATCTGCAAGCAGCTGAGTGAACCAGGCTTACTGCAGTAGTCTGAACATCCCAGGATCCTCATCCAGGTTTCTCATATGCAGGATAAGAGCTTATCCAGGTAGAAAAGGGATATTCTGTTTGCATGCATCCCGGGTTTGATTCTCACTGAGGCCATCCATAATAAAATGTATTTGTTGTAAGGCGCTGTGGAAAAAGTGTCCACCAAACAGCGTTGGTCTACAGCAGCGAGAGACCGACAGCCTTTGAAGTGTCAAATATTCACCTGGCCTCTGTAGCCCAGGTGGGAATGTCTGTTTGACTTCCCTCGGTAAATGACAGCTTAGAGGAAGACTGAGCACTAAGACAACTGAGCACTAAGACGACTGAGCACTAAGACGACTGAGCACTAAGACAACTGAACACTAAGACGACTGAGCACTAAGACGACTGAGCACTAAGATGACTGAGCACTAAGACGACTGAACACTAAGACGACTGAGCACTAAGACGACTGAACACTAAGACGACTGACCACTAAGACGACTGAGCACTAAGACGACTGAGCACTAAGACGACTGAACACTAAGACGACTGAGCACTAAGACGACTGAACACTAAGGCTCCACGGCGGCTGGGATGAACCTCGCTAAACTCAACTTACTTGTTTAACTCAGACAGACTGAACATGTTTCAGAGACTCTAGGAACAGAAACACTGAATAATGACTGAGGGCCTCAAGTTACTCCATCCTTTACTAAGGACCTGATTCTAGGGTCTGCATCTGCTGTCAGGGTGCTGTGACCTCTGACCTTTGATTCAGATTCAGATTCAGATTCAGAGTACTTTATTAATCCCAGAAGGGCAATTCGTTTCACAGTTCAACCCATTCATGTGAACAAAACAACAAACACACAAAGGGCAGCAATCATGCATCAAGACATCGACAACAACAACAACAACAACATGCCAGAGACAACAGTGTGCAGGTCAGCGAGTGAACAGCAATAGTGGCTTAAGTGATCTCAAAGTGGCTACTTAGTAGCTTGATGGACGAAGGAATAGAAGAGTTCGAGTCGACCTACGAATTTGTTTGTAGCAGAACCAAACATGCTTTCACTTTGTTGGGCAGTGATGTGAGGCTGGTAGCCAGGTTAGGCTAAGCAGGTTGGTTAGTTAGTTAGTTAGTTAGTTAGTTAGTTAGTTAATCCTACCATGACAACCGGCCTGGGAAATTACCACCAGCTACCAGTCGCATGCTGGGTTAGTCCTCTCCAGGTAACCAACTATCATCAGCTGCTCTGTCCTCCCTCTAGATGGTGATGGAGGGCGTTAGGGGTTCGGGCATCGAGGGAGATATCGCCATCGATGACGTCACCATCGAGGAAGGGGAGTGTAAAGACCCTCCACCCAACAGTGAGTACCAGTACTTCCATGTAGGGCGCTTTGGTTTCCTACAGCAACAGGGCTAGACGTCCCAAAGGCTTCTTCCACGTGTATTACCACGTATAATAATAATTATATATATATATATTGGTGAATATTGGTCATGGAAATTGTGCAATATGTCCTGGAATAGTCTTGGAAAAGTTCTGGAATTTGATTCTGGAATTGATTAGTAAAAAGCTGTAGGAACCCTGTATTATCTATAGATAGTCAGTAACTATACTTCATCTATATAGTCAGTAACTATACTTCATCTATATAGTCAGTAACTATACTTCATCTATATAGTTTTAAAAGTTGTTAAAAATGAATATTTGCAACATTTCCCCAGAAGGTTTTTTGGTTTAAACCTCACAAGAGTTTCTGATGCTGCTCAGAATTTGTATGAAAATGTCTCTCTCGCTCTCTCTCTCTCTCTCTCTCTCTCTCTCTCTCGCTCTCTCTCTCTCTCTCTCTCTCTCTCTCTCTCTCTCGCTCTCTCTCTCTCTCTCTCCCACAGATCTGAGGTCTCTCGCCCCACCCACGCCACCCCATATATGGCAGCTGTGCGTCACCCTGAGTCTGGCTTTGATTGGCCATCGGAGGTGACCCCCCTCCTTCCTGGAATGCCATAACCTTTGATCCCCCCCCCCACCACCTCCCCCCCACACCCCTCCCTCCCCCACCCACCCTCCAACTACCAAAGATATATTCAGAGTGGGCGAGGAGGGCAGGAGAAACTGCAGACAGACTCCCAGCCAAGATGGCTGACTCAAAAGGTCACGTAGAAGAGCAGAATAACGCGTTCTCGAACCTTTAGGACGACAAAGTCAGGACATCGTAAATGGTAACTCGCGTTAACTAGCTAACAGTGGCAGCACGTTTGTACGGCTAACGAATAGCTAACAACCAGGCAAACGGAAACACCGACTAACACTGCAGGTGTTTGTAAGGTGAATCCCTTGAATATAAAGAGTCCACTTTCACAAAATGCGTTGTTACGATAACTGGATAACTAGATAACTGGATAACTAGATAACTAGATAACTAGATAACTAGTTTGTCGAGGATGAGCTCAGCACCTCACTGTCCATCTCAGACTCAATACTCCATCTCATTGAAACATGAGCCAGTACAACAGCAACACTGTGAGTGAGTAGTCAGTTACTACTGTTACAGCTAGCGTATCGCTAGCGCTGCTCCTGCCAGGCTAGCATGGATCCATGTTGTTGTGTCTAAATGTTTAAGTGATTGGTTACACTCAGTGGTCACGATTGATATTGATTTTGATATGGAAGTTTCAGTCGAGGGAAACGTCCCGGCAGAGTAAGTCACATGTGAAATACAGGTGTGAATTCAAGTTCAATTTTCACAAGTGAAAATGAGATTGCTGCCTCAACGTGGCCAACGTGTCCAAAAGCACGTTGAAGCCACATCTTTGACCCGTGACCCGAGCACCCCTCGCCTCGCCCACCTCGGGGTCCTCGTGTGAGCAGAGCAGGGCTTGGAGGAAAGGCTCCCTAGGGGCTCCCGGGGTCGAGGCGGTGAAGCCAGCATCTGCAGCGCTGTGGTATAAAACGTCTTCAAAACATAATAAAGCAAAGCGGTGGAGTTACGACGGGCAGCAGGAGCAGCAATCTTAGTGGTTAACTGTCCATGAACTCTTAACGGAGCTGTGGGAAAATAAAAAATCCAAATATTTTAAAGTGAAATATGAATGTGATGCTCAGATTAGACAACTGTATTAAAGCTTTATTGTAATTGTGCAGTGACACATCTTAACATCACTCTGGCTCTCTCACCCTCCGCTGCACCAGCTTCTATCTGTCTGTTATTACTCGGAGAGAAAGTGATGAGAGTGAGGGATTATTGCTCTCGTCTCCCTTGGGTGCTGTCTAGCTTTATTAAGCATGATAGGTGCTGTTCATCTGTCCAGTCTGGAGCAGGAGAAGCTAGTCATCCTTCATCTGCTGTCAACATCTATCATCTATCTATCATCTATCTATCTATCATCTATCTATCATCTATCTATCTATCATCGATCTATCTATCTATCTATCTATCTATCTATCTATCTATCTATCTATCGTCGATCTATCCATCTATCTATCTATCAGTCTGTCTGCCTCTCTCAGTGTGTATTACAGTCCTGTGCTGAACTATACAGAGGCGTTCAGGTCACGTAGCCCCGCCCCCTCTTGCGGCCATGTTGGATGTCCTCAGCTCTGATCAGCTGATTGTGTTTCTGTCTGTTTCTACTGAACTGATCATTTCATCACTGATCATCTGATTGATTTAGTGTTTAGATCATGTAGCTTGTTAGCTAGCTAACCATAGTATCTGGTCAGCTAACTAGTCAGCTAAGCTAACATATCTAGTAGAAGCTAGCGTTAGCAGTGGCTAGTAGTCCCATGTTAACAGTAACTAGTTAGCTAGCTACCAGTTAGTTCAGGTGAACTAGCTGACTCTTCTCCAGCTCCAACTCAGAGTGTTTTGGAGTAGAGACTAGGGCTAAAGACAAGACAGTTTACTGAGTCACAGTAACCTACATTTGGAGACAAATCTACCTGATCACACTGATCACTTTTACTGAGAACGTTACTGGAGGATCTACAGACGCACCACAACGTTTCGTTTTTATTTACAAATCATTTAAAATACAAATACAATTTCAATTCATAATATACAGCAAGACATGATCTTGTAAAAAGGGTAACCCCAGAAGCTATCTGTAGCTTATAAACGGGGACAACAACCTGGTTCAGACAGTCAACTGGTTCTACTGACACATTACTGACTGACATGATGATCAGATGGTTGGTAGGTTGCTGATCAAACTGTAAAGCTTCTGTTAGAGCCTCAGTGAGGTTGGATGAACCGTTCGCTCCAGTGAAACTCAACGTGACCTTTTGTTTCAGCTCGGCGCCGTAAAGCACATAAAAGTAGGCGCTTAAAAAAAGAGGAAAAATATCTTGAATGTCAACTCTCCTGACCCCCCCACCCTCCCAACCTCACCCAACCTCACCCAACCTCACCCATGCACCCCTCCTTACCCCCCCCCCCCCCCCCCACCCCCGTGTACCTCACCCATAGATCAACGGTACTGTACCTGCATAATGGACGTAGAAACGTCTTTTTTTGGGAAGGTTACTTTTTCCAGCAGACGGACTGACAGCAGTATTTTTAAAATACTTTTAGATCCTAGTTTAACTCTGCCTGTCTCCAGCGGACCGGCCAGTCTCTGCCATGACATCAAGTGCCTTCAGACTCGAAAGAAAAGATCGCTGGGCCGAGGATTGTCATCGCGGGGAATCTCTTGGACGTCCAGTAATGATGAAGCAGGACGGGGCAGGACCAAGGACCGGGTTCAAGGACCGGGTTCAAGACCGGGTTCAAGGACCGGGTTCAAGACCGGGTTCAAGGACCGGGTTCAAGACCAGGTTCAAGGCCGCCGGGTCGCTGTCAGTCCTGCTCAGATTATGCAGAGAATCTGTTTATTAAAGGAAGTTGAAAATGTATATTTTCCAGGACTGTTATCTAACAGTAGATAATACAGCTGGTCTCCACCGACACGAGGCTGAGGAGGGAATGATTTTATGTTGGACTCTAGGTGGAGTGGAGGATGCTCAGCCATGGAGGAACCAACCAGGAGCGCTAAAAGCCATGGACGCCAAACAGACTCTACAAGACTTTACAATGAGAGACAGGAAGCTTTTTAAAGGTTTCTCTTGTTGAATTTTTTCATCTGGACTCATTAAACAAAATGCAATCATAAGCTGAGGACCTATGAGAGACCTGACACCTACAACGCCTGGAAACATGGACATTTCAAAATAAAGGACCGCTCAGGAAGGAAACTCTTCCTTTTGGAGTATTTGGTCTTGCAGAACTATTTTAGTATTTCAAAATAAGAGTTTCACTCTAATTTTCCAGAGGGAGTGGAGACCTTGGCGCTACCTGAGACCATCAGTTACCTTAACTAGCTGGCTTTTGGAGCGGAAGGAAAAAATGTATTGTAAAATCAAATCTTATATTGTTCCTATGATATAATGAGGTCGGGTGAATCTTTACACTTTCTCATCTCGGAGTTTAAGTTTCTTTTTGGTTTGTTGGTTTTCATAGGGGGGTATTTTCAGTTCCTGTTCCCCTGGTTTCTTTTTATTTCAGAGTTGTTTTTAAAAAACGGACATTTTGGAAGAAGAAATTGTTGGGCGAAAAAATCCTTTTATTTTACAGAGTTCTGGAAAAAAACATCTTGGGGTTTTAAGAGCAAATACATTTGATACGTGTCCTGCTGAGAAAACGTTTCTATAACACCACAGGAGGATTCATAAAAAAGCACAAAAAAGACAAAAATTCTACTTAAATAAACAGTCGACACATTTCCACCCCATGGAAAAAACATTTGGACAATTTTACAGATTCATTGCCTCTGCATCAACATCAACCATGTCTCTGCTGTCGTGGAAAAATCACGTAACTACCTTTTGATTTGATGAAGCCCAAACGCACCGGACGTTGTTAGACGACTGGAGAGGTGAGGCACCAACAAACTGCAGCGGGGATATTTTCTATCCTCACATAAATTCTGTAACCTGGTATTTAGTCTGGACATTTAGTCGCTTAAACCCTTCAGGGTTCCTACAGTTAATGGGAAAAAAAAGTCAGTAGATCAGAAAATAGATCATGATCATACAGTTTTCACATCCTGGAAAGTTGTTGTTGATCTTCTCCTCCAACCAGTGAAGTGTTGAATATTCCTGCTTGTTGATCCACTTCAGATTAGAAATGTCCTGATAGTTTCGGTCCTGAGAGATAGTTGGAGCAGAAATCAGACCTGGAACAGGGACTCTGATGGATCCTGGTCCTGGAGGTGCTGCTGGAGGTCCTGGAGTAGTCCTGGAGTAGTCCTGGAGTGTGATTGGCAGAAAGCTGTAGGAACCCTGGACTTTCCAAACTGGCAGAGCTGCTAGTTAAGGTGCTAATTAACAAAAAGATCAAATGTGCGTCTCAACCCGGACTCACTGTCTGGACTGCCAAGTCCAGGATGTCGTCTTCTGGGAACGTTGTTGTTATTATTTGAGTTTTTTCCTTTAGTCCTCGTCTCTGTGGCCTCCGGTGCGTTTCAGGCTTTACGTTCCTGCGAGTCTCTCGACCCTCGAACCCTCGAAACCTGTTAGAAACCAAAACTGCTTCATTTTCAAAAACACGTTTGTCTCTGAGGAAATAAGAAACTCTGTTCGCTTTTGTTTTGTCTGTTGTTGTTTTTTGTTTCTTGAGATACATGGTTATTATCCGGCAACAGCGATGTGGTGTCGACTACAGACACACACACACACACACACACACACACACACACCTCTGATCAGTCTGCATCGTCTCTGCAGCAGTTTTCAGTTAAAAACTTTCATCTGGACGCTTTAACAACATTTCTCTCCTTCTCTTTTCTTCCCCTCTCTCTCTCTCTCTCTCTCTCTCTCTCTTTCTCTCTCTCTCTTGTTCAGCATTACTCTCTCTCTCTCTCTCTCTCTCTCTCTCTCTCTGTCATTGTCTCTCTATCATTCTGCAGAGGATCCATGAGACAACTCAGATAAATATCATTTCTTTTTGATGTCCCGTTGATTCTCTCTTTCCTGTTTCACCTTTCATGAGTTTTTCCACTGCAGTGTTGACCTGTGCTGGACTCGTCCTGGTTCAAACACTGTGGATTAAAGCTGGTTTAGTATGGGAGCTATGGTGGATCGATATATGGGGCCGATATTGGCCTTTTATTGAAGGTGCTCCTTGTAGCATTTTAATCAATATATGATCACCAGATCACTGGTCCTACCTGGTCTAGTGACTGTAAACCAGTGAGACCATGGAGACGACTGGTAGCCTCTATCTCACCATGTGGTATTATTACTAGTGTTTCTCCACATTAAGACTACATTTCCCATCAGCCCCATTGCTTCCTGTCCCCCCCCCCCCCCCGGTGTCTTTGTCTTTCCTGAAGAGGATCAACATGTTGAAGTGATTCCTCCATCTGCCGTCTCCAGAAACTCTTTATCTTTATCTCCGTTAGCGCTGGAAGAACAGCGCCCTCTTCCTGTTTAGTGAAGAACAGCGCCCTCTTCCTGTTTAGTGAAGAACAGCGCCCTCTTCCTGTTTAGTGAAGAACAGCGCCCTCTTCCTGTTTAGTGAAGAACAGCGCCCTCTTCCTGTTTGGTGAAGAACAGCGCCCTCTTCCTGTTTAGTGAAGAACAGCGCCCTCTTCCTGTTTAGTGAAGAACAGCGCCCTCTTCCTGTTTAGTGAAGAACAGCGCCCTCTTCCTGTTTGGTGAAGAACAGCGCCCTCTTCCTGTTTAGTGAAGAACAGCGCCCTCTTCCTGTTTGGTGCCATAAAGCAACCTGCGTCAGTATCCAGGATGGTGCAGTACAGCGTTTGTGCAGTGGAAAAACTCCTCCAAACTAATATTGTACAGAAATACATCAACGCCGGCACTTTAACTCAGACCTTCATTTAATGGGAATCAGATCTCTGTGTTATTGTTTTTATTGGGGCGCTAAAATATGAAACATCCAAAACTTTGTCAAAATGTAAGAGAAAGATATTTTTATAACTGTGACTATTCTCTGCAATAGCCAACAGCCTCTGAGCAGGTGGACCGATGCCCTGATGGTTACATTGCATTATTATCATTATTATTATTATTATAAATAAATACACTCCAAATGTAGCTTTGCACAATGTGTTCTGTCTGTGTGTGTGTGTGTGTGTGTGTGTGTGTGTGTGTGTGTGTGTGTGTGTGTGTTCGTGTCTGTCAGCATCCGTCCATCAGCGTCTCTCTGCTGAGTTACATTCAGATCATAATGATGCTTCTGTCTTCAGTGATGTTGTGACTGACGGACAGAAGGAACAACGTGAGGTTGTGACTGACGGACAGACAGAAGGAACAACGTGAGGTTGTGACTGACGGACAGACAGAAGGAACAACGTGAGGTTGTGACTGACGGACAGACAGAAGGAACAACGTGAGGTTGTGACTGACGGTACAGACAGAAGGAACAACGTGAGGTTGTGACTGACGGACGCTCACCAGGCCGTCCAGGGAAACACGATACATCTGTGAAAGTAAAATGATCAAGGAAACACGTGAGGTTGTGACGACGGACGCTCACAGGCGTAGGAACTCTATACTCTGTTCGAAATCGAAATTAGAATCAAACCTCACATCTAGTCATCTAGTCTTTATAGTTCTTTGGAAACAAGGAAGTCTCTCGTGATTGGTTCTCCATGCTAAGATAACATGTTTACCGTGGTTCCTATAGGCTCTCTCCACATAGCAGATTTATGATTTACTCTGCAACACTCAGGCACATGTTGGTGGCACACATGTCACATGTGACATGTCACATGTCACATGTGACATGTCACATGTCACATGTGACATGTCACATGTCTGTAGCAACACAGCATCAGTACAACACAATGATAAATACTAGCATTCTGTGATCATTTACTTTCACAGTCCCATCCCCACTAACTGAGACCGTAGATCCTCCCTATTGGTCCAAATTAAATCCTGGTGTCTGATTGGTCACTGGTGGGAAATCTTCTCCACACAGGAAGTGACCGATCCAGAAGAGAAATCTGGACTCACCAACGTTAGATCTTTGGTTTCCTTTTTATGAAGCAGACCGGTTTACTGACGTCATCACAGAGGGTTTCTGGGTAGTGAAGTCCTTGAGTGTCAAAGCATCACTTTGGCTGGTTTCATTCAAAATAACATATTGATTCTTATTCTCTGATCATTTCTCTACAGTCAGAAAATGTTTAAACCTCCAATCAGGGATGTCTTTGGTCATCAAGGTCATTCAGGGTCACAGTAATATTCAGTTCATGTGTTATCTTGACCTCTGACCCTTGACCTCCTTACTACTGGTTGGACTGTTGAGCTCACTGCAGTCTAAACAAACTAAATGAGTACATGGACGCAGATTCCTGAAAGGATTTGCAGATGGAAAGAAACATCTCCTCAGTTTGTTTTCAAAACTTTATTGAATCATTCAGGTGACAAAGTCTCAATTACTTTCTGAGCTGACCTAAATGACGAACAGCAAGTTTCTGACAGACTCTCATCCACCACATGGCCTCGCCTGTGAAGCACCAGCGCTTCTTCTCATCAGCCACCAAGTTTCCCAGTAATGAGATCGGGAGGTTCTGGTTTTAAGCAGCGATCTGTCCCGCGGGGATTCATCAAAACGAGGAGTCATCAAAGGACGTTAAAAAGCTTTGAACTCCTTTTTGATTGGCCGCCCCCTCAGCTGGAAGCCCTGCGATATGCAGACAGCGGCGGGGAGGAAATCTGGGTTTCCGTTTTAGTTGAGTGGTGAAAGTTGGAGCTGGAAGTCCAGATGTCATCATCTCAGATAAGAGCTTCACCGCGGTCCAACTCCATACCACAGCAGCTCTTCTCACTCATTAGTGCAGCTGCCAGGGAGCTAATTGGCCGACTTCCCTGTTTCCTCTGGTTGGTTTTATTATCTGTTGGGCCCGGAGGAGGATGCACCGAGGGATTGGCACCCATGAGACACTAGATGGCGCTGAGACTGGACGTGCTGCGGTACGACGCCCTTCAGCCGGAGGGATGTGAGGTCGTGAAGTAATGGGACCGGACAGCAGACGGAGAGGATCTGCTGAAACTATCCACAAGGTTTAGGCTGAAGACACAGCAGGAGGGAGGAGTCACATCAAACCTCAGTAACCTCAGTAACATCACTGACTCATCATGGCGTCTCTTGGTGCGACTGTTCTTCCATCAGTGAAAAAAACAACTCTATTAATATCAAAAATAGAAAAAGTAAAAACCACACAACAACAAACGATACGAGACGAGAAGGTAAATAGATCATACAAGTTTCATTCATACAAGGAGATTTGACTCGTCTCCTACGACACCTTCAGGTGGTTCAGGTGTACCGACTCGATGCGGTTCACATTTTATATAATTGTTGATTGACCAATCACATGAGAGTGAATGTAAGGGGGGGGGGGGGGGGTGTAGACACAACACAAGCCAACACGTTGGACGTAACACTCCAGTAATGCAGACGCCCCGAGCTAACATGCTGGTAACTGACCTGATCAGTGGTTCTCAATCCAGTCCTCAAGTAGGTGTTAGCTCCAGATCTACTCAGACACACCTGGACCAATTAAGGTATCATGAAAACATGAAGCCTCTGATTGGTTGAGAGGTGTCTGAGGAGATCTGGTGAGTGGGCTCAGGTCAGAGGAGCCATGAGACGATGTGTAGACAGCAGCGTTGGGCTCGTTACCCAGGAAAGGTAATTCAT
Source organism: Hoplostethus mediterraneus (assembly GCA_034670385.1). Lineage (NCBI taxonomy): Eukaryota > Metazoa > Chordata > Actinopteri > Trachichthyiformes > Trachichthyidae > Hoplostethus > Hoplostethus mediterraneus. Next base: position 1,835,735 of record JAXDDW010000065.1, read on the forward strand.
TACTTTTCAAAAGTACTCAGATCAAAAGTACTGTGATTACTTCTGACCCCTGAGAGCAGTAATCCTGATCGATCAGGAAACCGAACGCCACGTTCATAAAACAGGTTTCCCTCGCTCGACTCTTCCACGGTTGACAGCACAACATTAGACCAGATGAAGTTACTTTGGGAACTAAGGCGGTATTGGATCCAGAAGGTTGTTACTGTTGAACCGTGGTGATGAACTCCTGGCTGCTCTAATCTCTGTTTCTGCCGTGGTACACCGGCCGGTGTTCGGCAGGGTAATTGGTTATCCTCCCTTTGCCCTCGGCGTGGTTGTGTTGTGGATGATTTGTGTTTCTCCATTAAGTTACGTTGGAAATATAATTTATCGTCTTTAGGGGCTCCTAGGAGCCGGGCCATTTGTCACCGCTGACAAGGTGCATCTCCGCCGGCCGACTGTAACGGCCAAACACAATCAGAGACAGACGGCTACCTTGTTGGACCTTTATTTACTGAGTCCAGCCCGACGCCAGAGGAGCCTAATGGCCGCCATTCATCACACCTCAATTGATTTTCAATTGTGCCGTTTGAGTGTGTTAAGCAGATCAGTCGGGCCGGTCTATTGTCTGGAGCGGGTGTAAGTGGGTTTGTCCAAAGCCCGGAGGAAATGACCGTGATCATGTGGTGGGCGGCGGCGAGGCGGAACGTTGTTGGTGTAGGGTTAGCTGAGTCAGACAGGAAATGACCTCATATCGTCTTGTGCAGGCTGTGGTGGCTCATCAGCCTCCACTTCATTTCTGCCACTTGAACAGTTTTTGGATGAGGACCGTGTGGAGGAAGATGAGATCTTGTTCTTGATCTTGATCTTGTTTAGGATCAGGATCAGGTCAGGGTTAGGGTTAGTAAGTTAGGATTAAGGTTAGTTAGGGTTAAGGTTAGTTAGGGTTAAGGTTAGTTAGGGTTAAGTTTAGGTTAGGTTTAGCATGTCGTCACTAGTGTGGTAATACAAACGTGTGTGTGTCAGGGGCATCGATCCATTAAACCTGATGACATCACTATTTGGTCATGTGATCAGTCACCAAACCATCATCAGAGAGGAACTTTGGTCCTGATTTATTTAGATTTTAGATTTGGCTTCCAATTACATTTCAATTGATTTCTGATCTTTGATTTCTGATCTTTGCTCTCCATTCTAACATCTGATGTTAGACTCATTGAGGCTCCGCCCACACTACGCCATTTAAATGTTCCCTTTTCCCAGAGTTTCCCTGTCCGCCGTTTTCAAAAAGCTCTCCGTCTTCACTAAAACCACCAACTCATACTTTCTTCCATGGGCATGTGCAGACCACGCCTGGATCACATGGCGTGATGTGGACGGGAGGCCAGACCGATGTGGACGGGGCCTCAGACCGAAGAACTACACCTTGCCATGGAGTTGACTCGTGTCAACAGCTGGTTGGTGACCTGGAGAACGGACTAACTCAAGTCACTGACCATCATCTACTAGTCTTGGTCTGACATTCCACCAGAAACCAAACTGAGTCTTGAGTCTGTTCAGCGCCTGGCGGTGGAACAGTCTTTAAAACGTTCCTCTGTGAACAGCAAGTTCAAGACGTCTCGTCGCGTCGGTAGATCTTGCGGTCCCCCGGGGGTCCACACCGTCGAGGTGGAGGGCCGTCTCATCTTCTCATGAAGATCAGAAAGACCTTCATGTCGTCTGTCGTCTCAACGCAAAGTACATGACTGATCTCCAGTCAGCCGCTCTCCTCAGCGGTTAACCCGTCTGAACCCGGCGGATCTGATCTGGTTCAGATTAAACGGTCTGAACTCGTTCATCAGACGGAGCATCACATCTCTCAGGGAACATCTGACTGCTTTCACAGTCGCACTGCATTATGGGTACATTATCAGCAGCAGTATTTACTGTTACTGTTGTGCTCATCATTTCCCCTGTATTAGAAGTAAGCTACTATTACTGTCTCTCTAATCTGGTGCTCGGTCAGAGAAACCCTCAGGAGACAGGAAGTGATGTGTTTTACATTTAAACAGAAGAAGAACTGGGTAGTTAGCATGAGCAGTATTAGCCACCATGGCTGAACAAAGAAAAGAGCGCCACCTACAGGAACTCAAACTCCATCAACTGCTGGAGACTGCTTCAGAAATGCTGTTTGATTGACAGGTGATCTCTGGGAAGAGCAGTGAGGAACTACAGTGAAGAACACTACAGTGAGGAACACCACAGTGAAGAACACTACAGTGAGGAACACTACAGTGAGGAACACTACAGTGAGGAACACCACGGTGAGGAACACTACAGTGAGGAACACCACAGTGAACAACACTACAGTGAACAACACCACAGTGAAGAACACCACAGTGAGACTGAAAGACAAAGATGGAGACTGGATAATACAATATAAAAAGGGAGGAATTGAAGATTTCCACTTCCACTATGTGAATTGCTGCTTACCAATGCAAGGAGGGAAGATGTCGTTGCAGTTACAGTCCAATTCTGTCAAACTGATCAGTATCCTGTCTGATTCAGTAGATCTGGATCAGCCTCTTCCCTGATCTACGACTGAACACCAACTAGATCTACGGCGTCGTTGAATAATCTTCTGCTTCATCTTCCTTTTATTTGTCTTTTTCTTCTTTTAGTTTATTTTCTCCTTTGTGTTCTACTTCTTCATCCTCATCTTCCTCTTCTTCTTTGTCCTTCTTCTTCTTCTTCTTCTGTCTGATGAGATTAGAGAGAAGAGAAATGCTGTGAGAGTCGCATCTCCTCTAAAAGAGTCACTCTGATATAGTAGCAGAGTGAAACGTCTCCCCAGAGAAATTATCACTCAGCCTCTATAATGCAGCCATTAGTGGCAATAAAAGTCGTCCAGATCCTTTTTCCCCTCTTGACGGAGGATGAATGGCTCCCTGCAGATCGTAAAGAGCCACATCACTTCATATCCAGTTCCATTTAGCAAAAACACTTTATTTCTCCTCTTCAAGTGACAGTTTTCTGGAGCAATCTGGGTATTTTTATGTCTGCTTCATTTCTAGTTTGTGTTCTTTAACTTGTGTCCTGATATTTTTTCAGCTTAAGTATCTCAGTCATGAATTAGATTTCCTGGAAACTCCCCCTCCCTCCCCCTCCTGCTAAATTCAAGGTGCCCTTGAGCAAGGCAACTTAAAGAGTAATGATACACAGGGGTTCAGCCTGGCTCCGCCCAGCAGAAACACCAGTTTGAGTGTTGGAGAGCGAGGGGAGAAGGGGGCGTGTCTGTAAAACCTCTGACATCATCTGAGAGCATATTGGAGATTAGCCTGCTAGCTAGCTAACGTTACAGAGTGGAGAGTGACGCCGAGTCTCAGGGCTCTTTTGTGACGGACGGTCTTCAGAGGTGGAGGATTTCTCACCTCAGTGGCTCCGCCCATCTCCATTTGGGGGCGGGGCCAATATTTTGCTGATACTACCCCTACATTTTCAGTGTTTCGTCACCGATGGGGGCGGAGCCTGCAGGGCAGCAGAGAGGAAACTTTCAACAGAAGGAGGAGAGACACATTTTTACAAATCCATGTTTTGTCCCTGAAAGCGTCTTGCTGGAATTCTATCTGTTGAATTTCTGTCCAGTATTGATCAGTATTGATCAGTATTGATCGGTTTCACCATGTAGAAGTCAGACCAATATGTTACAGCTGAAACATGATATATTGTTGAATATCTCTTTAAGGCTCAGAGGATGAGGGTAGAGACTGGAAAGTTGCTGGTACAAATCTCTGGGCGGGCAGTGGAACACAACTAACACTAAAGGTAAAAGTTGACAGTTTTTATAGTGAAGATACAAAAATGCACAAAGACACATGAAGATGTTTCTGTCTCCTCATTGGTTCAGCCTCACCTCACGACAACAACAGACTATAATCATATTGATTAGGATCCCATTATTCTAGTTTGATTTCTCTGATTGTCTATTGTAGTTTTTTATTGTCTGCCTCCTGATTTTAGGTTTCATGTTTTACTGATTCGTGTTATTGCACTAATCCAGTTATTTTTATCTCCTGATTTGTGATTCATTGACTTGAAAGCTGCTTATAAATAAAATGTATTATTATTATTATTTTTATTGTTATGTAGCGGGTCTTCAGGGTATTCATATCGCCTGAACAAACACAGAGCAACATACATTAATTGATGGATTGATTGGTTGATTGATTGTCAGATGTATTCAGTAGTCTCCATTCTTTCAATTTCCATTTCTGCTCCCACAATCCCCCTGTTTCACAGAGCAACATG
>JAXDDW010000065.1:1845000-1960000 GCA_034670385.1 Hoplostethus mediterraneus
ACCTAGTGGCCGTGGTGTGAAGAACAATAATAATGAAAATGAACGAGTGTATTCTCTGGTTTTAATCACTTTGTGTCAGATATCAATAACGCTCATCTCTCAGTAGGCCTGACCTCTGACCTCTGACCTCTGACCTCTGACTTCTCTTGATTGTCTCTGCACTAAACAGAACCAGGCAGTCAGGAACCCCGAGGTGTTTTACATCAAATAAATAATACTAACAGATACATGAAGCTTCATCAGATTCTTCATAAACTGGGCGAAAGGACAACTAGGAAGATGATCTTAAGTAAGTTGAGCATGAGAACACTAAAAATAAAAAGTGATTCAAAGTCACTCGTAGTTTTTAAACAGACATAGGTGGAGTATTGTAGTTTAGCGAGGCGTTGACTCCAAGATTTCTACAGCGACAGTTTTGATTGATTTCTGGATGTTAACACACTTTGGGTTTGGGTCCAAATATAGCAAAGATGTTTTAATGGAAGACAGAATCCTGTTACTATACTTACTATACTACGATACTTTGATAGTTGTGTAATGTTGAGTAGGAATGTTAGTGTCTCTCTACTGGTCTGGTTCTGGACGGCTCCCATAGTTTGAACAAGTTTCAAAATCCGCTCATTCACCATATTTGTTAAAAAGAAAAGGCAACATAGAAAATCTGCCCTGCTGGTTACGTCATTAGTTGAGTGGTGGGCGGAGCCAAACTGCACCTCGAAAAACAAAGAGAGTTTGAAGAAAAAGACAAACCCTGCAAGTTCCAGTCGTTATGCAAGGAAATGTTTTTACAAGAAATGAAAACATGCAGATGTTTTATATTTTTCATTATTTTTCATTATTCTTTTATCCATAAAAAGTCACCAGCATGCAGGAAACTGGCCAACTCTCAAGGTCGGCAGAGTGAGACATCTGTTCTTCTCCTTCCCCTCTTTGGCTGAATGCAGCTCGTTGCCGTGACAACCCGCTGGTCAACAACTAACCAGAGCTTTAGTAACTGGGTTTTGGTGAGAGGAGGTTTGGGTTTCCCCCACTGGCGCCGGAATAGAGACACCGAGACTTTTTGTCCCCCACTTTCAGGTATTGGGGGGGAAATACGTGTTTTTTGCCCCCCCCCACCCCACACACACACACACAGCTCTGTTACTACCAGGTATTACGGTAATAGAACAGCTCTGTTACTACCAGGTATTACGGTAATAGAATGTTGGCGATCGTCTCTAGTCTAGACTCTAGCGGCTAGAGTAGCGACAGTACCGAATGCCGGATCCCACCGGCCGCGAGCGGATGGCTCGCGGACGTGGAGCTGATTTTTCCGCTCGGGGCGGAAAAAAAACTGCCCGCCGCGCGCACCTCATAGAAATACATGTCTACCATATCTGCATCATATCACCACATATAAATGTTTTTCAACCTACTAATAGTTTTACTAGTGTTATTAATTATTTTAATACATATTTTATTTCAATATAGGCCATAATGAAAACGGGAACAGAGACAATCACCATTATGGGATGAATGAAGTTAAATCAAGTCATACTTTTTGCATATAACCAGTTATTCCCGTTTTTATAATGCTTTTCTTTACTATAGTATACATATATATATATATGTCAGAAAATATATCAGAGAAAAGAGGAAGACAACGGCATTCATCAATTACTACACAACAGCCTGAAAACAGTCTGCTGCCTTCAAGTGCTGTAGGAAAAAATAGGAAGATCACTTTAGCATACAGCAGGTGACTGGGGAAGTTTTTCTATGATGCTGAAATTTGACATTGAGGGGGCGGGGCCTGTTGTTTGACGACACAAAGTATCGCTGTGCTGCTTTATCTCCAAGGTAACCAACAAAACACTTTCTTTGCAAAGTCTGTTTGGTTGCTATTTTTGACAAATCCTATTTACAACTTCCCACTTTGGAAGTAGGAGTTTATGAGGAGCACTTTTTTTTACAGTTTACAGATTATCACTACTAGTATTATTAGTATTATTAAGAACATCCTCCTAATAGGCAGCTGCGTTTCCTTTTGGAACAACTCAAGGCGTAGAAATCCTCCTTCCCTCCGCCTCACCAGGTAGCAGATTAAAGGATTTTGATTTTATTCCCTCAAAAGAGGATCTGTGTGTTCAGAAAAGACAAGCTGTTAGTCTACTGTTAGTCTACTGTTCATTCAGACAGAGAAACACAATGTTCAGCTTTACTGAATATGTTGTTTAGCATCTCATTGGCAGCCATGTATTTCTGTCAGACAGGTGAGAGAGGGAGACAGGCACTGCTGGCATTAAAACACAGATGATGCTCAGAGTTTCACCTTTTACATGAACAAGATCAACATTTCCCCTTGAAGCTTCTCCTCTCCTTCTTGATTAAGAGGATTTAACAGGGGAAAAGGATCAGAGTGTTTAAACTGTGAGGAAGTAAGAACAGATCCGATGTTTCACAAAATACTAATACACATTTTTGTATTCCTGTCCACCAGAAGCATTCAGGAGCTTCGGTCAAATATACTGTTATGTATAAACTACAGGACATATACTGACAGACAGACAGAAAGAAAAGAAAAACATTAAATATTTTTTAAAGTAACAAAAAATGAATAAAAACACAAATTTGTAGATAAAGAGAAAAACACGTGTTCTATTTTAATTGGTGTAATTGGAGTTAAAGTTACATCGAAACACACCAGTAAAGATTAAAGCAGAATATTTAAAAAATATGATGATGAAAATTGATTTTCCTTCTGTGTGGATCCAGATCCTGCAGGTTTCCAGGTCGATGGATTTAACTGGTCCCATCCAGATCCAGAGATCTCAGCTTCTTTACCGCCGGTTTCAGACCACCGCCGCCGCGGGCCTCGCCTTCTCCAGTGATGTGGTGGCGGAGCGCACCGCAGACAGCGCCCCCTACAGCCAGGCCGACTTCAGTCAGTTATTCAAGGCCGCCGGACCCTTGGAACCGGCAACCAAGAGGGAAACAGAGGACAGGAAAGTCTCTAAACCGGCTCCGAGGCCTGGTGCTACGGCACCGAGAGGCTCCCGGCCACCTCCGTCTCCTGTACCGGTGATGCCAGCGCCAGCCGCCGTACCGGCAGAGTGTCCAGGCCGGTCAGCTCCTCGGACGCAGAGAGGAGGTCTGCTGGATTCCTGCAACTATTATCCTAATGCTAATCATGCTAATGCTAATCATGCTAATGCTAATCATTCCTATCGCCGGATCCCCTGACTTGTACATGGTTGCACATTCAGATTATTACGATTTTCATAGTGTTGCATTGAATAGTTATTCTAGTTGTTGTTAGCTAATCACGCTAGCTAGCAATCCATATAAAAAGTTATTGAAGGACAAAAATTCAGGTGATGTTAGTTTATGTATTTTATTTCATGGAACAAACCGTAGTACAGCTACTAGCTAAACCTTTGCAGACTTCAGGGGGATTTAGCTTCTTCTTGCCTTGTTTTCTCTGTTTCTCTGTGTGTGTGTGTGTGTGTGTGTGTGTGTGTGTGTGTGTGTGTGTGTGTGTGTGTGTGTGTGTGTGTGCGAGCACATGTGTGCGTCAGACAGCACCCCCTGGGACGAGCTCCTCCTGAAGAAACTGACAAAGACAACGGCCCAGTGGATTGTGGGTCATCAGGTTCCTCACAAGTTGCAGGAGAAGCTCCGCCTCCAGGCCCTGCTCAACGTACGTTGGTTTACCTTTTTAACTGAACTATGTTAAATGATTTACTTTTAATTGATTCATTGATATTTCTTTAATAAACTGTTACACAATTTGTAGTTGAGTCGTTAACTAAATGAAAAACTAAAATGTTTGTCAACAAGCGTTTCATGATGTCATAACTGGTAGCAAGTGACAAAGTGATTGATGTGATTTAAAGGAGCTGTACGGTTCCTCCAGCGTTGCCGACCTGCTGAGTGAGGAGGATTTCTGTAGCCACGAGGTGCAGAGGGGGCGGGGCAGAGCTGAGACTCCGCCCCCAGCCTGCTGCAGGTAAGACAGTAGCGGTAGTGAAGTTGGTAGTGGTTGTTGTGGTAGTGTTGAACATCTCTCTAGATTCAGGAGCTTTTCAGAGAGCACCTACCTCCCCAATATTTGTTGAGCCTTTGCGACACAGTCTGTCTTTTCTCATGAGATGAGGACCGCTAGTCTATAGTTTTACTCCCCTCCCCTTTCCCACCACACCCCCCAGGGTGCAGGGTGATCCGGCTCCAGTCTGCAGTGCTGAGGCTGGGGGGAGGAACCAGACGACCAACAGGATGACAGGGAAACAGCTTGAGGACTTTCAGCCTCGTCGAGTCCTGAACACCTTCCAACAGGAACTCTACCTTGGTACGGATCTAACTACCGTTACCAGTTCTACATGGTTCAGGTCTAGAGTGTACTGATACCGGTTACCAGTTCTACATGGTTCAGGTCTAGAGTGTACTGATACAGGTTACCAGTTCTACATGGTTTAGGTCTAGAGTGTACTGATACCGGTTACCAGTTCTACGTGGTTCAGGTCTAGAGTGTACTGATACCGGTTACCAGTTCTACATGGTTCAGGTCTAGAGTGTACTGATACAGGTTACCAGTTCTACATGGTTTAGGTCTAGAGTGTACTGATACCGGTTACCAGTTCTACGTGGTTCAGGTCTAGAGTGTACTGATACCGGTTACCAGTTCTACGTGGTTCAAGTCTAGAGTGTACTGATACCGGTTACCAGTTCTACGTGGTTCAGGTCTAGAGTGTACTGATACCGGTTACCAGTTCTACATGGTTCAGGTCTAGAGTGTACTGATACCGGTTACCAGTTCTACGTGGTTCAAGTCTAGAGTGTACTGATACTCTATGTGGTCTATATGGTCTCTAGCCAAACAAGTCCACCAGTCGGGCCCTGGGAACCAAGACCGGATCATCATGGATAACTTGTCAGAGTACCAGAAGAACCTGCAGGAGCGGTTCCCCCCCGAACCGGAGAAATGGACTGGCCCGGCCACCACAGTCACACACAGAAACACAACCAGTAAGTCAGGCAGTTAGTTATCTAGTTAGTTAGCTGGTTAGTTAGCTGGTTAGAAACGTAGTTACGTGGCTTGTTTGTGAGAAATGTATTTTAGTGAGAGTATCTTTAATAGTTTTTTAGATAGCTCGTTGGTTTAGTTAGTAAGTGTTTTTTTAATAGATAGTTAGGACTAGTTATGGTTACGGTTAGGCTAGTTAGGGGATGAATGTCGCCTTCACAAGTACTATAGTAGTACTATTGGGTGACTGATTCCTAAGCTAGCGGCAGACAATGCCTACGGGTGTGTGTGTGTGTGTGTGTGTGTGTGTGTGTGTGTGTGTGTGTGTCCATCAGGACTGCAGCGAGGGTTGCTGCGCTGGGTGAAGCTGCCCAGTAAGGTGAACGACACCATGGTGGCCGGCCTGCATCCTCCATACTACAGCGAAGGAGCCCAGGCCTCATCCTTCAGGACGCTGCCGAGCCACGCCCCCACACCAGGCCACGCCCCCACACCTGGCCTCGGATTCCTGCGCTACGCCGTGGAGGAGTGGAGGAGCGCCTGGAAGATCAGTGAGTCCCCTGGTGGTTGTTGTCCAATAGCGTGGAGAGCATGATGTTTTGATTCCAGCTCATTTCTCGATCTAGCTCCTCCTCTCTTCAGCAAAATGATGCTGTAGTGTTTGGTTGAAATGAAAACCTGCAGACCGCCGCAAACTTCCAGACTCGTTTTCAAATAGAATACCATGTTTCCCTGTAACCAGTGAAGCGTATCCCGATCAGTTGCAAGATGGTGCTGGTTTCACTTTTTCACAGAAGCAACATTTTCCTTCAGGAAGCCCCAGAAAGCAACATCAAAAGGACTCAAGTCAGGGGATCCAGGAGCCAACTGAGGCCCCCTGCTTTTAGGACACCCTGTAGAATATTCTAGTATTTATAGTAAAGTATAGTATTGTATTGTATTCTAGATATCAGGCTGATACGAGGATCTGCAATCCAATACCAAGAGTCAGGTGTAACATTCAGAAATAAAAGTAGAGACTTTGAAAGTTAGATCTCTCTAATGGATGAAATTGGATTATACCATAAATAGATCCTATTTTTGTCCAGAGACCCCACACAGGTCTGTGTGCTTCCGTAAAAGTGATGGATCAGGTAATGGGAAATACTTGGTACTATTTTTTCCTTGGACTGCACTGTTGTTGACATCAGGCACATGTTGGTTTCACATCTCCCATTTATTTCCAAAGGAGAGTCCAGTTTTCTCAGTTTTTTTTCTTAGTTTGTTAACTGGTAAAGCTTCAGTTCCCTGTTTAGCTCAATGGGTAGAACAAGACATCAACACTGCCGAGGTTAGGGGTTCAGTTCTGTTGTACATGTGTAGAAAATGTGAAGAGCATCCACCAAATAGCTGGTAAGTGAAGAGAGACTTGTAGTACTGCCTACTTTCCAAAAAACAAACGCAAACTTGAACCAAACACGTCTCTAATATTTTATTAACATCAAATGATAAATTGTCTGACTACTTTCATTAGTCAGAAAAATGTATATTCCCACCACTTGAGTTGCCATATAGCACATTTTAGCTCCCCACTCCCCTCACCGGTCTCGGACTAACGACGGAGGAGCAAAACCAAATTATAGGAATAAATCATCACTAAGCACAAACCAGTCAAAACATAAATAAACTGAAACCATCATGAAATAAAATGGTTAACATAAAAGGAATTAGAAACTGATTTCTTTTGACCTATACAACAGCAGTTTCCAAGGTTATTAGCTTTGTGTTTCAGAGACTCCTTGGCAGTGTGTTACAGTAGAGAGTCTGAGGAAAGACCTGACTGACCTCCACCACCAGGTCAGGATAGCAGCCATCGCTACCTGCGCCTCCAGAGCCGTCAGTGGTCCTGGGGAGGGACGAAGGCCAGCGTCAGGTACAAAACAATGCAACCCCACCAAGCTATGAAGCTCTGGACATGCTGCCGATATTTCTTTGCTTACAGGAAGGAACGGTTCTGTTATTCCTTCTCTGCATCTTCTGGCCGACAAACAGCAGCTCTTTAAACGTGGAGGTCAGAAAACATATTCAGTAGTCATCCTGCTCTCATTTACTTTCAACCCAAAGATATTAAACATTAAATCACGTTGTTTCAGCTGTAAACATATTTCTATGACTTCTATAATAATAATAATAATTTCAGCAGGACACTTTCAGGGACAAAAAAATATATTTGTAAAAATGTGTCTCACCCTGCTCTGCTGCCCTGCTGGATAAGCCCTGATCGGTAATGAAAACCTCACCAAAGTGTCCTGAGACTCGGCATCACTCTCCATTGTATAATGTGATTGGTCTACTCTGATTGGCTAAAGCAATTTGGCCCACCTCCCCCACTCTACCGGGATTGGTCAAACTTATTTTACTGCACTTATTGTGCCAATAATTCATTTCACTAACGGCACTAATTATTCCCCCAGGTCAGTATGGGAGTTTGTTGGACATCCAGGCTGTTCCTCAGGAGCTGCAGCCCCTGCTGTCCTCAGCTCTGGACGATCCCATGAAGAGAGTCCAGCTAGCAGCCGCTGTCTGCAACTATGCTATGGGTTCCCCAAACCCCCACGCCAGGGAGATCCTCCACAACACCGTCCATCAAGGTACTAACCTGTCCACCAAGGTACTAACCTGTCCACCAAGGTACTAACTTGTCCACCAAGGTACTAACCTGTCCACCAAGGTACTAACTTGTCCTCCAAGGTACTAACTTGTCCACCAAGGTACTAACTTGTCCTCCAAGGTACTAACCTGTCCACCAAGGTACTAACTTGTCCTCCAAGGTGCTAACTTGTCCACCAAGGTACTAACTTGTGCGCCAAGGTACTAAGCTGTCCTCCAAGGTACTAACTTGTCCTCCAAGGTACTAAGCTGTCCTTCAAGGTACAAACTTGTCCACCAAGGTACTAAGCTGTCCACCAAGGTACTAAGCTGTCTTTCAAGGTACTAACCTCCCACTAAGATATTAACCAGTCCTCCAAGGTACTAACTTGTCCTCCAAGGTATTAAGCTGTCCACCAAGTTACTAAGCTGTCCACCAAGGTACTAAGCTGTCCTTCAAGGTACTAACCTCCCACTAAGGTATTAAACTGTACACTGCGATACTAACATACCCGAATGACTGTAGGAGACTGAGTAGACACTGTAGTCCTGATAACTAACTGGTTGCTGTGTTACAGATGTTGGGGGTCTGGGTGCTGATAGCTGGGTGGCCGCTCAGTGTTTAGCCCTGGATGGAGACCACAGCAGGGCAGTGATCCAGAGACTGCTGGCCCAGCTCCTACGCCACCAGGAACATGCCCTCGACACCCAGGAACATGCCCCTGACACCCAGGACCACCCCACTGACACCCAGCAGGCTGCTTCACTGCTGGCCATCAGCAGCAGCAAGACGGTCAGAGGTTGCCGCCTGCCTGGTTGTCTTTTAATCTGCCTGATTTACTGGCTGACTGGCTGACTGTACATCTGTCTGTCTGTCTGTCTGTCTGTCTGTCTGTCTGACTGGCTTTATGTCTGGTCATTCTTCTGGATTGGTTGGCTGGCTGTCTCTTTATGTTGTATTTATTACATATGTTTTAATAGGTGGGGATCATACTTTCTTGATCCACTGATCAGTGTCATAGTTACATCAACATAATTAAACATAATTTTAATAACTTTTTATTTTGCACAAAACAGAAACAAGATATGAAATACATTCTGTAAGTGAGAGTTAATAAAAAAAATATCAAAATATATGTAATATGCAGCAAACTAACAGAATATGACAATATTGCGCCTGCGTTGTAGAAAACTATACACTTTATTTACTGATGATGAAATATGAGCAGGACCTTCAGATTTGGATAATATTGAGTTACCCAAAGTGACTGGCCTCCCCGCGCTCCTCTAGACTCTTGTGCGCTCCCTGCTGGCAGAGGAGCTGAACAGCGCCCCCTGGAGGACCAGACTGGTGGCTTGCAACACCATCTCCCTCCTCAAAGGGCCCATTAATAAGGTAGTTCCTGTTGAGGTTAATGTGGCCAAGGAGACGCAGTGGACACTAACTTCTTGACCTAGTTTGATATGTTCAATTTTTCTCTCTTTTTTACATCGTCAGCTATTCCTTTTTGTGAAGCACTCAAACTACAAATTTATCAGCTATTATTGTTATTATTATTATATACATAAAATATAATATTGATCATGTATTATTAGGTGGTTTGACTGGGGATGGAGGGGGATGGGATCCATATTTTTACCGTGTGGTGTATTGGTGTGACAGGACGTGGCGAACAAGCTGACCTACCTGATGTGGAATGACTGGAGCAACCAGGTCCGCCATGCCGCTGCCCAGGCGCTGGGGAGGCTGGGAAAGGGACGAGACGTTCACAACGAGCTCAGGTTTTGTATGAGGGAGGAGGTGGTGCCTCAATAGCAGACTGAGTCATGGGACAAGACTTTCACAACAATTAAAAGACCATATATCTATGGCACATTTCATACAACAGTTTAGGTAGAGAACTACTAGTCACCAGAAATCGTAAGTACATTTCCTTCCTAAACATCATCTTAGAGCAGAACCAGCGCTGAGGTAGAAGATCAATAAGTTAGCTACCAACTTTTTCTTAACCAGGGAGACAGGAAGAGGAAGGGTCAGTGTTTCTGAAGAGACCAGGTCGACATGACGAGCTAATGAAGGTGTTTGAGATGTTATGTTTATTTATTCCTGGTGTATAACAGTTGTGTAACGCTGTCATCCTCTCTGAGCTCTGCTATTGGTTGCAGGCTGAAGCTGGAGGGGGGCGTGTTCAGGTGGAGGGTGGAGGCTCTGGATCTCATCAGCCAATTACAGGTCATGACGGCTAAGCTCCTCCCACCTTTCCTGGCCTGCCTGGACGATAACTTTGCGGCGGTCCGTAAACAGGCCTGCCTCACCGCCGCGTCACTGCTGATGAAGGACGAAGTGGTGAGAGAGGAAGAGGAAGAGGAGGGAGGGAAGCAGGGGGAGATGAACCCTTTGAGTTCTGTCGTTGTGTAGTCCTCCAGTACAGTAAAACAGACTCCACTGGTTGGGAAGATAAATACATTCTCCACAACTTTCTTTTCCAGTGAGATTTATTTTCCCAGCTGTCTTTTTAAATCCTCGACATCAGATCTCCTCAGATCTCCTCTGGTCCAGAGTCCTGCTGCTAGTTTTTATTCAATCTGACAAACCAGGGACTAGTTGAGACCTGGACACCAGGTGAACACAGTTAACTAGCTGGTAGGACAGAAAACCAGCAGGACTCTTAGACCCTGAGGACCGGATTGAGAACCACTGGTCTAGAGTATGAATGCAATATAAATCCTGTTGTGAGACTAAATGTTGTTCCAGGTTGTACATCGTCTCCTGGACCTGATGCAGAACGACCCGGCCGGGGAGGTCAGAGTCACCGCCATGAAAGGTACGCAGGGATGGATACCACTGACCCCAGATCAGTAGTATTCATGTTTTACTGATCTTTTATACCAAACACAGAATCCAGCGGTGACTACCAGAGATGGTAGTAGATGATACATCAAAATGTTTCTTCTGATGCTGGCTCATCAAAGGGATCAAAACCTGTCCCACCTTCCAGTACAGACCTCAGCGAAGTTGGTTCTAGCTTGGTCCAAATAAACCTTCAGTGTTTTATATGAGGCCATCTGCAGCACAATCAATCAATCAATCAATCAATCAATTAAAGTACTTTTGTTTATATAGCACATTTCATATAACAACTGCAGATCAATGTGCTTTACATAAAATGAGAGGAAAAGAGGAATGAGAGGATAAAATAAAAACATAAAGACTAGAAGCAGTAAAACAAAACTATTGCTCTGCTGATCCAGGGTAAGCAATATGATCAGTCATGAGTAAAGTAAAGAACAGTTAGAATAGGTAAAGCAATAAAATAGAATCTAAACTATTATGGGTTATCACCAAATGCTGGGTGTGAAATATGAGACTGTACTGACATGTATGGGTTTACAGCTGTCAGATGTTTTACTTCAATATGAAATAAAAACGTGCTCTAGGACGTATGAACATGAACTACCTTTATGTATCCAGTCCGTTCCTGGTTCCTGGTTACAGCGGCAGTGTGAGAGCTCTCTCTATGTTGTTCCTGCTGATGTTGCAGCTTCAGGGGCGTTGGGTTGTGCATCCCAGGACCCCGAGGACCTCCAGGACCCCCAGGACCTCCAGGAGAAGCTGCTGTGGTGTCTCCATCATGAGGAGGAGGCCGCCATCCGCCTCCCGGCCTGCCAGCTGCTGCAGAGCCTCAGGACGCCGTCGGCCGTTGCTGCAGGACGTCCTGCAGCAACGGCAGGCTGTCGAACCAGACCCGCTGGTCCACAGGTGGGGGGTCTAGGGGTGTGTGTGTGTGTGTGTGTGTGTGTGTGTGTGTGTGTGTGTGTGCAGACATTGTGTATGGTGGTCATAACCGTCTCCTTCTCTCACTTAAACACACATATATGTACATACAGAACAATCTATGAAGAAAGGACTATCCTATATATGATCTTTGACCCAAATACAACTCAAACCTGTTTTTATACCAGCTCTCATTTCTGGCTCCAACTTTAATTTCCAAATCTACATGAACATGTTTCATTTTCCATGACTGAATTCCATGACTTCTCCAGGTTTTCAAGGAACCCTGTACTGTATTTCTTTATGTCTGTCCATCTTTGACTCGTGAACTCAGAGTCATGGCTGATGAATTAAACCCAGTAAAGCTGGAAAACTAAAACGTGTGAAGTGAATGCATGACCACGTGTCCTCTGTAGGTTCATAACATGACATGCTGACAGTGTTAAACAGTCCAACTCTCCTGCAGGCACATCGAGGGGCTGCTGGGGCTCCGAGGATCAAGGCTCAGGTAACCTTCATCAAAACCTTCATCCAAACCTTTAAAAACTCGTGTTTCACGTTCACGACAAATAATAGACAGAAACAAGATTATACAAGAAAAGATGAGGCCAGTGAAACGACAGCGGAGAGAAACATCGTGACACAAAAACACGTGTATAGAAATAAATTCAACACTGAATCTGAATGGTCAGTTTCTTCTTCCATAAAAGTTCCTCATATCCAGTCTATTAATCAGTCTGTTAAAATGTGAATGTCATAACAGGTATAAATATCATTCCTATTAGTGTCTTGCAGAATTAAATTTGAAGTTAAGAGTAAATTCTGACTTGCAGCTGCAGCGTCTTTGCACCAAGCGAGTCATCACAGATAAAGTGATGCTGCTGGAGGAGCTGCAGGGCGGATACCAGTGGGAGAGATGGTATCTAGGCAACCGCCTCCGGACCAACACACCGCCGCTGGCAGAGCTGCTGAGTCAGCGATACAGAGGTGAAGTATAAAACATAAATATACATATAGATCTATTTTCAGAGCAGCACCAGTTTCTAGGATATATTGTTCATTCATATCAGCGACTCTGAACTTAACGAGACGTTACCTGGATCTGATGAATCTTTCCCTCCACGGCAGACATCAACACTGAGACTCTTCTTCAGTGGTTCTCAGTCCTGGTCCTCCAGACCCAGAGTCCTGCTGGTTTTCATTCCAGCTGTTCTAGGAACTGGTTTAGACCTGGTGCCAGGTGAACAGTTAACCATCTGGTAGGACAGAAAAACCAGCAGGACTCTGGACCCTGAGGACCAGGACTGAGAAGGTCTGATCTAGGACAAACCCACCTCAAGTCTCAGGACCTGCCTTTTACTGCCAAATACAATTGACCCGTCTCATTAAGATATGAGTATCAGATATTAAGTCATCAGTGTGGACGACAACCACCCTGACGTCTTCATCCTGGTGGAGGTCTCTATCTGAACCACCTTACAGCACCGTGACTGAATGGTTTTAGTACAGGTCCAGAACTAGTGATGTTAAGTTCCTGAGATCGGTGGCTCTCCTGGTCCTGGTCCTCAGGGTCCAGAACACTGGACCACCAGCGCCACGTCAAAACGTATTACAACAGATTTACAACAGGAAGACGCAGAGCAGAGGAGGTTTATTTCAGAAGCAGAAAGACGACGGCTTATAATCACAAAAATAAAACTGATGAAATGAATAAAACACTTCCACCATCTTGCTGATCTTCTTCAGTGTGAGAAGTCGGTATTCTGTTCAGTGCTGAAGATGATTTTTAACATTTTTAGACTTAATAACATCATTTTTAATAAAGGCAATAAAAGCTGCTTTCATTTTGAAAGAACCTTGGTTTTCCACTTCTTCTACATTTAACTCAGGCAGCTTAATTCTACTATAAAATACAACATGGAACAGATGAAGGACTTCACAAATACTACCTCAAGTACTTCCCTGTGTTTCAGAGGACGCACGCCTCCTCATCGGCCAATCGACAGCAGAGCACTCCGTCATGTGACTCGGGAGAAGCGCTGAAGCCCCAGGAACAGGAAGTGACTGCTTCTTAAAACCAAGGTGTCTCATAATAAACCTTCACCTGGTGTTAAACTACAGGGATCGTTTTAGTTTGACTTTCTTGGCACATTTGACTGATTCACTTCATGTTTTTGTTGATTCAGTTAAAGTAATAATCTGAATCTCTGTCCAATCACATCACATCTTCCATCTGCTGTTCTCAACACCTGGTGTCAGGTAGGTCTTTCCTGGGAGAAACCCTCTGGAGACAGGAAGTGATGCGTTTTACGTTTCAGCAGAAGAAGAACTGAGTAGTTAGAACAGCAAATGTGTTTTAGAGATCAGACAGAGGAGCAGAACACATTTATTGAATATCAGTATAGAAATATCAGTATCGTTGAAGCGTATCGGTCCGTCCAACAAGAAAACCTTCAGTTCATTTTCATTCAAGACGGATCCATGCAGTTAAAAACCAAGAACCAGCATCCCCAGTGTTCCCAGTATGGGGGGGGGGGTCATGCAGAGCTGTCACTCAGCAGGCTGCTGTGAACTTCCTTCCACTGGAGAACCTGATTGGACAGGTTCTCCACCTCCACCACCTGAGACAGTAACTGGGCCAGAGAGTTGTTCTGGACGAGGGACGAGAAGAGAGGAAGGAGGACGCTTGTTATTGTTGTTGTTAAGGATACAATAGTGACACATCTGTTTCTCCACATTAAGACTACATTTCCCATGAGCCCTGTTGCTTCTCAGATACTGCACTGCATTCTGGTCTATCTTACTACTGCATTGCATTCTGGTCTATCTTGCTACTGCATTGCATTCTGGTCTATCTCCTGTGGGTGTCTCTCTCCTCTGATGGATTTCTCCTGTATGATTGTTGATCGTCGGTCTAGAAAGAAGCCCTTGCTCTTTGATTCTGATTGGCTGACACCAAAACCTGACGGTTACCAACGGTTACCGTTGATGGTTTAGATCAGGGGTGTCAAACTGTGTGCCATGGAGGGCCGAGAGTATGCAGGATTTCGTTCCAACCCAAGAATACACCAGGTGATTTCACTGATTACCACCTTCAGCCAGAGAGGAGGGACTAACCAGTGAAATCACCTGGTGTATTCTTGGGTTGGAATGAAAACCTGCATCCTCTCGGCCCTCCATGGCACACGGTTTGACACCCCTGGTTTAGATCATGAAACACAGGAAACATCTCAACGTGACATCACTAGATGGACCAGGAACACAACAGTAGATGTTTAACAGGTAAGGTGGATGTTCTCCTGGTTCTCACCAGTTTAGCCATGGAGTCGGTGATGGTGGGACTGGTCTGCACGGTGCTCATGTGCTTCTCCAGGTTCTCTATGAAGTCCACCACCATCTTAATCAGATCCACCACATACCTGCAACACACAGGAAGACTCAGCAGGTTCTCCAGCTGCTGCCTTGCTCACAGGCATGATATAGTATAGATCTAGAGCTACTAGATTGATGTAGTACAGAATAGATGTAGAGTTACTAGACAATATCATTATTATTGTTATTACCCAGTATAGATGTAGATATTCTAGACTGTACTGTTATTACCCAGTATAGATGTAGATATTCTAGACTGTACTGTTATTACCCAGTATAGATGTAGATATTCTAGACTGTACTGTTATTACCCAGTATAGATGTAGATATTCTAGACTGTACTGTTATTACCCAGTATAGATGTAGATATTCTAGACTGTACTGTTATTACCCAGTATAGATGTAGATATTCTAGACTGTACCTGTGCAGGTCGGCCTGGACAGGCAGGTTGGTTCGACACAGCGGTCTCATCAGTCTCTGTCTGAGGCTCATCTGATCCCTCAGAACCTCCTGGAGATGACTGGAAAACTCCTGGAGAGCCTGGAACCTCTGGCCTGGGGGTGGGGTGGGGTGGGGTGGGGGGGGGGGGGGGGGGGGGGGTCAGGCAGGGAGTAAGAGATAGGAGGCAGGAGGTAGGAGACGTGATAGGAGGCAAGAGGCAGAAAGTAGGGCAAAGGAAACAGGAAGTAGGAGGCAGGAGACAAAGGGTAGAAGCTAGACGGGAGGTAAGAGATGGGTGGTAGTACTCACTGAGGTAGAACCGGTGGACGACATCGGCGCTCTCCTTCTCCATCTTCAGAAGCTCCGTCTCAAGTTGTAACTGAAGAAGAAGACAGAATCAGGGAATCGAACCCGCGACCCTGCAGCACTAGTGCCTTGCTCCACCCACCGAGCCACACAGGACCACATGTAGCTAAAGAGGCTTCGGGTCGGTTGCTGGTTCTGGTGCCTCTGAGCAAAGGGACTTCTGACAGCCAGGACTTTAACCCAACACCAACTTTAACAACCAGACAGACTATTTGTGACTGAGCAGCTGATGAACGTTGTGAAACTATAAATGGAAAAGAACAAATACAGTGAGAAAAAGATAAATGACTGAAGCTGATCCAATAAATGTAGACATTGTACATCCTGGAAACACCAGTACCTCCGCCAGGTGTCTTCTAGTTTGAATCTGCTGATCAGCCTCTTGGAGACGAGACGAGAAGGCGTGGCTCTCGCTGGGGGCGGAGTCTATTTCCTCCTATGGAACAAGGAGACAGCAGACAGGTTGAACCAATAGGAGAGCTTAGAGGGAGGGTCAGGTGGAGGAGGAAATGAGGTGGTGGAGGAGAGGAGGAAGTAGGAGATATGAGGTGTGGAGGAGGTGAAGGAGGTGAAGGAGGAGAGGAGGTGCTGACCTGTGACAGAGCTCCTCTGGCTACACATCTGGCCAACATGTGGGCAACAGGAGTGACTGAATATGGAGCCAAATGTCTCTGGTCCATCTGGACTGAAGCAGGAGACCTGAGAGGAGGAGGAGGAGGAGGTGATGGAGAGGAGGAGCTTCAATATTCCCCTTCCTCTCCTCTATGTAACGATCGTTATGGTAGTTTGGTGTCTTTGGGTCATGTGACCTGGAAGCTATTGAAAACAAATCTATTATTGTGCACTAAAATATTAATATAACATATTTAACATAACAAATGATCAATAATCAATGACTTGTTAGGGTTTGTCAAATGGCTGAGAAGTTACATCTAGGCAGTTACTTTATTGACGGTCCCTAACCAGCCGCTACAGAACCTGATCAGCTTCCCGGCCGCGAGCACTCACCTCGGGGCCAAAGGTGTGTTAGCCTCCGCTGACTGTGGAGGGCCCGAATATCCGACCTGAGACCAGTTCTACCGTCTGGCACTGAAGCAGCCAGAACAGGAAGTAAATCGATTATTCGACCTGTTCTACTGTGAACCCAAAGTAAACAGTAGCAGTGAAACATCAGCTTCTCCTCTCAGCCCGCCGGATCATTTGTTTTCCTTCTGCTCTTCTTCTGTGGAGTTTTGACTTCCGGTGGTGAAGAATCAGCAGCAGTTGTCGTTACTGCCCCCTGGCGGAGGACACTTTAATAACTTGGCCGGAGCTTCACAGATGCCGTGATGATAGATGTTGTTGTTTGTTTTGGATGTCTGTGTGTGTGTGAATTGTGTCCAACAGTTCCTGGCTTCCGTCAGGTCCTCAGGAGTGAAACGCCTCCATCAGCGGTTTGTGATCATCCTCATGCTGTCGGCCGTAACCTTTACAGTGGTGAACTGCTGCAGATGTGAAGACGTCACTGACTCACTCAGCCTCCCGTCCATGAAGAGCTTCTGCATCTTCAACGTTTAAAACATCCACATGGAGAACATCTCACAGGACAGAGATGATTGGACCAGAGGCTGTGATGAAGGCAGACTGAGGACAGACGACCTACCGGGACGATCCTGACGTCGTTTTTAACCGTTTACTGTTTTGCCCTTGTGCTTCTCTGCTGTTCGTCCTCGTGCTGATGAAGACTTTAAATTACTCCTCAGCCGTCCTCCTTTTCACCTCCTTGTTTCTACTTGATGCTCTGCTGTTTAAATGGAGATACCAGGTGATGTTGGTTACTTAGACTCTGTTATACTGTCCAACCACAGCTCGTCACCTGTCCGGCTCTGGGACGGCCTGCTGGGACACAATAGGTCTCTTTTCTTAGTTCTTAAATAATGAAAGTAATCTCCGTAAATCGACCGTAATCTCTCTGAGTGCATTTCAACCAACCACTTCAGAATAAAAGGTTCTTTCTGATTTTTCATCTTAAAATTCCAGAATTTTTCCAGACTTCAATTTCTTGACTGGATGTGAAGAGTTTCACTGGTGTTCAAAATGAAGCATCCTGATATGATGATGACGGTCAGCAGATCATTTTTCACATCATGACATTACATTACATGACCTCCTTATTGAGTCTGTCTCCAGATCAATCATGTCAGAGGATTGCATTTTGATCTGGAGAGCTCATCACTACAAACTAAACTAAACAAAATAATCATCAGTATTACCATATTTATTGTGGTCAAATTCCCCTTTACGCAGGAGTGAACCAAAGACTTTGAGTCCACTACGTTTCAAATCCAATGTTCAAGTTTTATTTTCATCTACTAAGTAATATTGCATTCTTCCTTTAAAACAAGCATCGTTTCAAACCTATTTTTGGCTTTAATATGTAATTATTGTTGCTCTAAAATTATATCATTGCACTATTCAACAATGAGCCGATATTATTGATCTGTTTTCTTCTAAGTTGTGATCCTATTTCCACTGTCCCAGTAGATGTAATGTGTAGTTTCATTAAATGCAACCAGTGAGGCTCATAAGAGGCTGAATTCACACGGTGAATCATTTATGGTTCACATGAATTTCAGATGAAACCCTTTTCAACCCCATTTCATCCTCAATGTTTTAACTTTCCTAACCTCTCCTCACTCAAAATTGAAAATTCGATTTGACTCCAGACTATAAAACTTAGTTGTGACGGACTGCCAGTTCTTGGATCAAAAGCTGAAACAATACATTTCAGACTGATAAAAAGCCTCTTTGGACCAGTAGAGGGCGAAAGTGAGTGCTAACATTTGAGCGTTAACATGCGCCGAGTTATATTGTGGGAGCTTGTTAGGATGAGGTTTAGTGGAGTGAGGGCGCCCTCTGGTGGATCCCACTGGCTACAGCAGGCTGCCAAACCAGGAAGACAAACTATAAACAAACATGGAGGCTGCAGATGAACAAACTCATTTAACAAACGACATTAAACATATTAGTTATGATTTTCTGCCACATTGAGAAGGTTCAAGGTTCAACTGTGTCATAATTTTTACTTTCCAACTTCATCATCTGATCTTAAGTGGCGTTTATGTGAAATTTCAAAATAGGAAATGTTTTTTTCCAATACAGCCAAAAGCACAAGAAGAAGAAGATCCAATTTTTCAATAAATATCAGGATTTATTTATATCATCATGTTTTGGCCCGACTGTGATCTGAAACAGCAATAAAATACATGTAAAGTTCACATTGTATTAGATTAGTGGAATTTAACTAACTTGTATCCCATGTTTCAGTACTGGGCTGCGCTTCAGTTCACTGTAGATGATGATGTGGTTAATGTCACCATCTAGTGGCCACATAGTAAAACTACACCAGCTGATCTGTGGTTTCTCCCTTGATGCAGCCAGCAGGAATCACCACTGGAGGGCAGTAGAAAGCTTGGAAGCGTCTGAACTGACCAAAAGCTCTTGACACAGCGGTCCGACCTGACTAACAGTACATTGTTGGTAGCAGTAGAATATGTAACATTAGAAACATCATGCTTTTATCCTAGATGTGTTTTTCTGACGGTACATCTATCTGTGTTAAATAGTCTCTCTGTCTGTCTCTCTCTGTCTCTCTCTCTCTCTCCCTCTCTCTCCCCCCCCCCCCCCCTCTCTCCCGTTTATTTCCTTGTTGAAACTTTTGTCAACTTTCACTTTTGTTCTCGTGTTGAATATCGTCCTCACTAAAGGTATTGTAACCAACACTTTACACGACAGTTTACAGTGTTTAGAAAGCGACAGAACAAATGACAGTTTACAGTGTTTTATTGTATTTATATTATATTATACTTTAATATCTGTACCGTGACCTTGTTTAGTTGATAATAAGTTCAAGTGTGTCCGTCTGAAAACCCGTTCAGGCCCGAACCGCAACTCAACTCTCTTCTAACAGTTTTCTAACATGTTAGTTTTGGTGTTCGTGTTCAAGTCTTGTAATAACAGTAGTTGTAGTAATGTGTTGCAGAGCCTACAGGTTTGAGGGAAACCTCTTCAATACTTTGACTCTCACTAGCAACGATGCTAACAGCTTCCTGACACTTTGTGAAAACGGGTTGAATGTGGTTGGTTAACAGGACAGGAATCTACCAACCAGAACCGACCTCAGATCAGGTCTAGTAAGGGATCTCAGACAGGACGACATTGATGATGTTACGTCACCAATATGGACACATTTAACATGACGTCACATTGGTCACGTTGCTGTATTTAGTTGAAACTAACCATCTTAGTCTGAAACATCCTGTCTAGATGGACCTGGTCAGTCTGTCTGATACAAACAGCAGGTGGTCCTAGTATTTTCAACACTTTGTACAAATACACACAACAAGGTATGTTTGTCATTTGACTGACATGACTGATGAAACCCTGTTAGTAATCTCTCTGTAATGAAACCTTGTTGTGGTGAATGAGTCCAGCTAACAGCATGTTGGTGTGTTTCTGTCCAGCTGGACGCTCTACTATGAATCTGTGTGAGGAGAGAGAGGAGGGGGTCCCTACCTCTACAACCTCTCTGTCTGGGGAACATGACCGCCAGACCAAAGCTCAGAGGTAAGATGAGGATCTCTGACTGTCCATGACTGTTCTCCATCTCAGAGCTCAGCAGTGATGTCATGACACCATCACTATCCAGAGTAAAAGGTCTGTCTGTGTTGTGTTGAAGCCCCGCCCACCAGGAGAGACCAGACTCCCCTGTACCCAGCTGTGTGTCCATGAAGAGTGACCTGGTCTATTGAGGAACCTCTTACCTTCAAAGATGGACACCACTCTACTGATCCAAGGTAAGACTTTAAATCAGAAGAGTTTGTTATCATCCGACTGAGCAGAAGTCAGAAGTCATGAGATGTAGAATCGGTCTGATCCTTCAGACTCGCTTGATTTAGTTTCTTCTCTCAAAACATCACATTCAATAATCAGAGCAACATCTACAGTTACCTATAAGTGTGTGTGTGTGTGTGTGTGTGTGTGTGTGTGTGTGTGTGTGTGTGTGTGTGTGTGTGTGTGTGTGTGTGTGTGTGTGTGTGTGTGTGTGTGTGTGTGATGCATCATGTTTTCTCCAGACTCCACCAGGAGAGGTCAGAGGTTCCCAGTGGTCAGTCTGCCCAGGAGCATCAATCAGACCTGGCCTCCATATTCAAGGTGTGTAAATGTACAACACCTTTTACTTCAGCCACAAATGAAGAACAACCATTCTGGTCCTCATCGTCTCCATGCTGCATCTTTAGACCAGTGGGCTTTCAGTCTGACAGATGGATCTGATGTTGTGGTCCACCAGTTTACTATGAAAGGTTCATTTCTACATTATTCAGAGTCCAGATTACCCAGAATGCTTAGAAAGGCAGAGGGAGGACGAGGAGGAGATGGACAGTGAGGAGGAAGAGCAGAGGAGGAGCAGCAGAGAGGCACTTCTGAAGATCACACTGCTGGAGGATTCTCTGGAGATCAGTAAGACGACAGTTTCTCAAATGAGATCTATTCAATTACTCATTGGTAGATCAATGATCAAAATCCTCAGGGATCATTGGTGAAATTATTGATCATGTTCATGTGGGTGTAAGATGGTGATCACAGTCAAACATTAATAAAAAACAGTTGTGTTGCCTTCCACATTGGACTGAACAGTCAGGACCTGATTGTCTGATGAGCTGAATAGTTACAATGGAGTTGGGAAATGAACTTGTTCACCTGGAAATGTTCTCATTTCTCATATTTACCTCAACATCCACTCATTGGTGTTATTTGTTGTTTGTTCATTCAGAAACTCTTGGTCCAGGGTGCCAACGTCAACTGAAATCTGATCTGAAGGAGAAGTTTCAGTGTTTGTTTGAGGG
Organism: Hoplostethus mediterraneus; assembly: GCA_034670385.1. Taxonomy (NCBI): domain Eukaryota; kingdom Metazoa; phylum Chordata; class Actinopteri; order Trachichthyiformes; family Trachichthyidae; genus Hoplostethus; species Hoplostethus mediterraneus. The sequence continues at coordinate 1,866,471 of JAXDDW010000065.1, forward strand.
GATCGCTAAAGCAGGAAACCCAACACTTCTGAATCAGATCTACACAGAGCTCTACATCACAGAGGGAGGGAGTGGAGAGGTCAATCATGAACATGAGGTCAGACAGATTGAAGCAGCATCCAAGGAAACCAGCCAGACCAGAAACAACAATCACATGTGAAGACATCTTTAAACCCTTACCTGGAAGAGAGAAACCAATCAGGACAGTGATGACGAAGGGAGTGGCTGGCATCGGTAAAACAGTCTTAACACAGAAGTTCACTCTGGACTGGGCTGAAGACAAAACCAACCACAATGTACACTTCATGTTTCCATTCACTTTCAGAGAGCTGAACTTACTGAAAGGTAGAAAGTTCAGCTTGGTGGAACTTCTTCATCACTTCTTCATTGAGACTAAAGGAATCTGCAGCTTTGACAAGTTCCAGGTTGTGTTGATCTTTGATGGTCTGGATGAGTGTCGACTTCCTCTAGACTTCCAGAACAACCAGATCTGGACTGATGTTACAGAGTCAACCTCAGTGGACGTGCTGCTGACAAACCTCATCAAGGGGAACCTGCTTCCCTCTGCTCGCCTCTGGATAACCACACGACCTGCAGCAGCCAATCAGATCTCTCCTGAGTGCGTTGACATGGTGACAGAGGTGAGAGGGTTCACTGACCCACAGAAGGAGGAGTACTTCAGGAAGAGATTCAGAGATGAGGAGCTGGCCAGCAGAATCATCTCCCACATCAAGACATCACGAAGCCTCCACATCATGTGCCACATCCCAGTCTTCTGCTGGATCACTGCTACAGTTATGGATCATGTGTTGACAACCAATCAGAGAGGAGAGGTGCCCAAGAGCCCTGACTGAGATGTACATCCACCTCCTGGTGGTTCAGTCCAAACAGGGGAATGTCAAGTATCATGGGAGAGCTGAGACAGATCCACTCTGGAATACAGAGACCAGCAAGATGATTCTGTCTCTGGGAAAACTGGCTTTTGAGCAGCTGGAGAAAGGACAACCTGATCTTCTATGAAGCAGACCTGACTGAGTGTGGCATCGATATCAAAGCAGCCTCAGTGTACTCAGGAGTGTTCACACAGATCTTTAAAGAGGAGCGTGGGCTGTACCAGGACCAGGTCTTCTGCTTTGTCCATCTGAGCATTCAGGAGTTTCTGGCTGCTGTTCATGTCTTTCTGTCATTCATCACCACTGGTGTCAATCTGCTGGGAGAAACACAGTTAACCTCCACCACTGGTGACCAATGTGAACCAATGTTGTCCACAGAAGGTTCTCTAAGAAAACGTATACGCTCCCTGTTCAAGACACCAGCAGAACAAAACATTACCAAGAATTCACCAAAACAGTCAGAAGCCACATCACAATACCAACCTGAAATTATCTTCTACCAGAGTGCTGTGGACAAGGCCTTACAGAGTCCTAATGGACACCTGGACTTGTTCCTCCGCTTCCTGCTGGGTCTTTCACTGGAGACCAATCAGACTCTCCTACGAGGCCTGGTGGTACAGACAGGAAGTAGCTCACAGACCAATCAGGAAACAGTCCAGTACATCAAGGAGAAGATCAGGAAGAATCCCTCTCCAGAGAGAAGCATCAATCTGTTCCACTGTCTGAATGAGCTGAATGACCGTTCTCTAGTGAAGGAGATCCAACAGTACCTGAGATCAGGAAGTCTCTCCAGAGAGAAACTCTCCCCAGCTCAGTGGTCAGCTCTGGTCTTCATCTTACTGTCATCAGAAGAAGACCTGGAGGTGTTTGACCTGAAGAAATACTCTGCTTCAGAGGAGGGTCTTCTGGGGCTGCTGCCAGTGGTCAAAGCCTCCAATAGATCTGTGTAGGTGCAGCACAGATAACTGATATATTCAATATATCAGATGTGACGTTAGACATGAATTTATGTGTTTTTTATCTCTGATTCTTCTTCAGGCTGAGTGGCTGTCGGCTGTCAGAGAGAAGCTGTGAAGCTCTGGCCTCAGTTCTCAGCTCCAAGTCCTCCAGTCTGAGAGACCTGGACCTGAGTAACAACGACCTGCAGGATTCAGGAGTGAAGCTGCTCTCTGCTGGACTGGGGAGTCCAGACTGTAGACTGGAGACTCTCAGGTTGGGTCACATGATGCTTTTGTTGGGACTGTAACATTGCTGGTTGGTTTTTGATGTCTTTGTATTCTGCTCTTCATTTTATTTCTGGTCAGATACGTTTTATGGTTTGATCAATGTCATCTTGTTTGGTGTAAACCTTCATGATAGAAATCCATTCTAAAAATCTGCGTCATGGTAATTTTAGCTCATTTATAAAGTTACCGTGGTGGTAATTAGTGCAGCGGAAACATTCCCGTTATTCTCCACCGTGTCCCAGATGACATGTTCATGAGGTGTTACATATTTAAGAGTCACTAACTGAAGGCCTGGAAAGGAAAATGGACGTGTTATCATGCCAAAGACGATCAGAAGCCTATCAATCAAAAGCTCTGTGTTTTAAAAGAAGTACTGAAACAGAAAACATCTGTGGAACACATCTGCTATGTCCGCTGGAATTATGTGGAGGAAATGACACTTCATGTGATTTATTAACAGTTTGTGGAGATAAAAACGAGGCTTCTTGTTGGCGAGCTGCCGGTCTCCAATGAACTGCCCGTTGCTATGGTTACTATCACTACACAGTACATCAATGCGGTATCAAACGACACAAGAACTGCTGCAGATTGTCAAAAGTGGCAAAACATGTTTGAAAACGTTCTAGAAAAGAAAATCCATTTCACAGGTTTCATATCGTCAGTCTAGAAAGGTGTTTGCCACAGAAAACACAAGCGGTAAAACCGGGTGGTAACCCACGTTTATGAATGAGATACCTGAAGAAATACTCTGCTTCAGAGGAGGGTCTTCTGGGGCTGCTGCCAGTGGTCAAAGCCTCCAATAGATCTGTGTAGGTGCAGCACAGATAACTGGATATATTCAATATATCAGATGTGACGTTACACATTCATTTATTTCTGTTTTTTTTATCTCTAATTCTTCTTCAGGCTGAGTGGCTTTCAGCTGTCAGAGAAAAGCTGTGAAGCTCTGGCCTCAGTTCTCAGCTCCAAGTCCTCCAGTCTGAGAGGCCTGGACCTGAGTAACAACGACCTGCAGGATTCAGGAGTGAAGCTGCTCTCTGCTGGACTGGGGAGTCCAGACTGTAGACTGGAGACTCTCAGGTTGGATCACATGATGCTTTTGTTGGGACTGTAACATTGCTGGTTGGTTTTTGATGTCTTTGTATTTTGTTCTTCATTTTATTTCTGGTCAGATACGTTTGCGGTATCAAACGACACAAGAACTGCTGCAGATTGTCAAAAGTGGCAAAACATGTTTGAAAACGCTCTAGAAAAGAAAATCCATTTCACAGGTTTCATATCGTCAGTCTAGAAAGGTGTTTGCCACAGAAAACACAAGCAGGTAAAACCGGGTTGTAACCCACATTTATGAATGAGATACCGCGACGGTGTTTAACGTCACGTTACATCGGCGGTGTGTTTTATGAATCTGACCTATTGTGTTACATCTCTTCTTTACTGAGTGAGCAGTCCCTGTCTACACAGTAAACCCCATGTGGTCTCACAACAACATTAGAGGAGGATTCAGAAAGCTCCCCTACCCAGAGCACTGCTTCTTCTTCATGTGATTTATTTATTAACCTGATCATTCCTGCTAGTTGGTGGTCAGAGTGACAGGTTCAAATCACACCTTCACACAATATGATTTCTCATGATTGTAACTACATCACATTTTGACTGGAGGATGAAACTCAATAGTCACAACAACTCAATGGAGAAATGTCATGAGGCTGATTGGCCCATGAATACAACAGGATGCCTTTGGAAGACTTACTTTCATTGACAACCCGTTCAGCAGCCTGAGAGAATGGAAGATCAAGAACAGGCTGACAACATGAGGAATAATCTTCCAAAGGAAGCAGACGTTGGAGACACAATATGATGTTAATCACATCAAATGTGTCCTTCCTGCTCAGTGTGTCGCTCTGGAAAACTAAATGAAATGAAACTTTTCTATTATTTGATAATAATACAAATAATAATAAATAAATAAAATAATATACATTATAGTAACAACAATAACAACAACAGCAACCATTATGACTCATCTTCACTCTGGTGTGTTTCCCTGGTCGTCCCTCAGGAGGCGACATATTGAGCTGCTACTATACAGCAGTTTGGTTTTTCACCCAGAAGGTTTTTCAATTTGTCTCTTTCTGATTGTGTTTCAAATTCTTTATATTTGTTCTTAATTTTGGGGAAGAATAATGAAGAATAATGAAGAATAATGTTCTAATTTGTGAATATTTGTGGCAGTGTAACAGGAAATGTGTCTCTGTCTCCACTTCCCTCTGTGTACAGAGTGGACTCAGGCTGTCCTCCCTGGGTATCCAGGTCTGTCTAAGACCACCGGTCTCCAGGGTCAGGCTGTCCTCCCTGGGTATCCAGGTCTGTCTAAGACCACCAGTCTCCAGGGTCAGCCTGTCCTCCTAGTCAATGTTTTTCTCAGTTTCTGATCAGTCACAGTGGTCCGGTATTCTGCCACTGTGTACTGTCGGTTTAGGGCCAAATAACAATCCATTTTTTTGAGTTTGTTTTTGTGGTGTTTTTCCAACAGGTGATATATTTCTCTCTTTGTCTTGCTATAATTTGGTTGGGCCAGATTGTCTGAGGGCTGACCTGAGACCTGTAGGGCTGACCTGAGACCTGTAGGGCTGACCTGAGACCTGTAGGGCTGGTACCAGTAGAGGTCAGGGAGCTGAGCCTCAGGACCAGCTGGCTGAGGGCTGACCTGAGACCTGTAGAGCTGGTACCAGTAGAGGTCAGGGAGCTGAGCCTCACGACCAGCTGGCTGAGGGACTCTTCTCCAGGTTCATGTCTTGTTGCTTTGTGGTGGTTTGGAGCCTCTTGTTTTTAAATGGTTGTAAACTGTGATGGCTCTTTTTCCATTTGTCCTAATTCTGCTCGGCAGCCATTATCTGGAGTTTTTCTTTGGAGGTGTAATATACTTATACTAATATACTTTTACTAATGTACTTTTACTAATATACTTTTACAAAATTCTACATGTAGCATCTCAATTGGATGTCTCTCTCTCTCTCTCTCTCTCTCTCTCTCTCTCTCTCTCTCTCTCTCTCTCTCTCTCTCTCTCTCTCTCTCTCTCTCTCTCTCTCTCTCTCTCTCTCTCTCTCTCTCTCTCTCTCTCTCTCTCTCTCTCTCTCTCTCTCTCTCTCTCTCTCTCTCTCTCTCTCTCTCTCTCTCTCTCTCTCTCTCTCTCTCTCTCTCTCTCTCTCTCTCTCTCTCTCAGTAGTATTGGAAACCTTTACTCAACCTCAGTGATGAGTGGAGGAGTAGGGGGGACACTGGGAGGTTTTATAGATGTGAATATTTTCTGAGGTTTGTGATTACAAAATGTTTCAGGATGAATCAAGTTTTATAAATGAGGCCCCTGAACCCGAGTAACAACAACCTGCAGGATTCAGGAGTGAAGCTGGTCTCTGCTGGACTGGGGAGTCCAGACTGTAGCCTGGAGACTCTCAGGTCAGGGTTCCTCAACCTGGTCAACACATGACCATTTAAATCTGTTCACATGAAGGTTCATGTCAGTCAGTGAACATCTAACCTGTTAGTAGTGATACCAACATTTAGCTCTTCCTTCTAGCCAGTGAATTACTTTCCATCAGGATATTTCTTCACTTCCTCTCCTCACTGCCTCTGTTGTAGAAACCTAAACACAGAAAGGACTTGATGCAAGAACTTTCAAACCAGGTGGACCAGATGAAAACAGAAAGCAGCTCCTGGGTCAGCTGTTTGTATTGGAGACAGTTGAAGTTTCTGCTAGCAGCTGATCTCAGAGTGGTAAACTAACAACATCTAACATGGATCTTGTCTGGTGTGTTTCCAGGCTGTCAGGCTGTCTGGTCTCAGAGGAAGGCTGTGCTTCTCTGGCCTCAGCTCTGAGCTCCAACCCCTCCCATCTGAGAGAGCTGGACCTGAGCTACAATCACCCAGGAGACTCAGGAGTGAAGCTGCTCTCTGCTGGACTGGAGGATCCACACTGGAGACTGGACACTCTCAGGTATGGAGAGGCAATGTCTTCTAGAGGGGTGGAGTTGGCAGCCATGATGTTCTCAGTCAGACTGTGAAGCTGGGTCATGTTGTTTAATGCTTAATGGAGGATATCAGTGATGTTGTTGGAAAATCCTTCATAGGGAAGATTATTAAATGTCCATGTTTCAATATCAAAGAGAATATGATGGTCTGACTTGGTTTCCCCCCCAGAGTCGACCATGGTGGAGTGAGGTGGTTGAAATCAGGACCGAGGAAGTGTAAGTGTGGATTTAGTTTCATTCATGAACATTCAACTATCTACACAGCAGCATAGACATCCATTCATTCAGATCCTGCTGAGAATGAAGATGATGGCTGACAATAAATCAACTAATAATCAGAACAGATCTCAGATCAGAAACATCAAAGGACATCAAAGCTTGGATGGCCTTAAACTTTTTAAATTGTAATGACAGTAAAACTGAAATCCTGATGTTTGGACCCAGTAGTGCCTGTGATGCTCTCCACATGGACCTGGGTTCCCTGGAATCACATGTAAAACCCACTAAAGAATGTGGGTGTGATAATGGACTGTGATTTTAAATTGGACAAACAGAAACTCGGTGGTAAAATCTAGCTTTTTCCAGCTGAGGCTTTTATCGAAGGTCAAGTCCTTTTTATCGTTTGGCGATTTTGAAAGGGTTATACAGCTTTTATCACGACCCGACTAGACTACTGCAATGCCCTGTATGTTGGTGTTAGCCAGGCCTCCCTCTCACGCTTGCAGCACATTTCCCCCGTACTGGCCTCCCTGTACGTTTTAGGATTCATTTTAAGATTTTATTGTTTGGTTGTACCTAAGGCTTAAGCTCAGGGGAGATCGCGCTTTTGCAGTTGTAGCCCCCAAACTCTGGAACGAGCTGCCTCTACATGTTAGACTGTTACACTGTCTGGTTTTAAATCTCGCCTCAAAACACATTTGTCCTCCTTGGCTTTTAACTCGGTATGAGAGTTGCATTTTTCCTTTTCTTTGTTTGTTTGGTCTTGTTGCTTTTATATTACTGTTATTCTGTTTCTTAAACTGGTCCTTGTGTTTTATTATGTTTTTAAGTTTGATTGATTGTACAGCACTTTGGTCAACTGTGTTGTTTTAAATGTGCTTTATAAATAAAGTTGGATTGGATTGGATTGATGCTGTATTGTGTCTTGTTCTCCCATCAGATGCCTGTAAACTCACACTGAACCCAAACACAGCAAACAGAAACCTCTTTCTGTCTGAGGACAACAGGAAGGTGACATGGGTGAAAGAGGAGCAGCCATATCCTGATCACCCAGAGAGATTTGACTGCCACCAGGTGTTGTGTAGAAATGGTCTGACTGGGAGATGTTACTGGGAGGTGGAGAGGAAAGGAGAGGTTAGTATAGGAGTGACATACAGAGGAATCAGTAGGAGAGGAAGAGGTGTTGACTGTTGGATTGGAAGGAATGAAAACTCCTGGAGTCTGGACTACTATGATGGGTGTTACTCTGTCTGTCACAATAACAGAAGAACAGACATACGTATCTCCTCCTCCTCCTCCTCCTCCTCCTCCTCTTCCTCCAACAGAGTAGGAGTGTATCTGGACTGGCCTGCTGGTACTCTGTCCTTCTACAGAGTCTCCTCTGACTCTCTGATCCACCTCCACCTTCACTGAACCTCTCTACCCTGGGTTTGGGGTTGGGTCTGGGTCTGAGATTGGTTCCTCAGTGTCTCTGTGTCACATCGAGGGAGAGTCTCCTCCTGTGTAGAGAAACACTCACACTGCTGAGATGATAGTTCACTCTGTACAGGATCACACACACACACACACACACACACACACACACACACACACACACACACACACACACACACACACACACACACACACACACACACACACACACACACACACACACACACACACACACACACACACACACACACACACACACACACACACACACACACACACACACACACACACACACACACACACACACACACACACACACACACACACACACACACACACACACACACACACACACACTGTGCTGTGTAACAGCCCTCTCCCAACCAACTGAGGCCGGTTGCCCTGCCAGCTTGCTGAGGGTGCACACTCGGTGAGCATTGGCACCAAGAAACCATCGGGTAACTTGCCATCAGTTCTCCCCTGCCGTTCACAAAGGCATCACTCAACACCAAACAAAAGACAATAATGCTGAAACTCTCACCAAGCCATTTCCCTCCCGTCTCACCAGTGCTTCCTGGGCGTGCCAAACAGATGAGCATGTTCCTCCGACAGATATTGAGTGTGTTGGGGGTGGTACCTGAAACCACACCCTTAAGTGGCTCCAACCAACCAAAACCAAAAGTAGTGAGTCTGAATAATTAATATGTACGGTCAAGTTCATGGCCTTGTCTCATAGTTACCATTTATGATTTAAAGAATAACATTGGGAAAATTGTTAGAGCAATGCTGGAGAGAAACTGGTTGAATCCCTTTTTCCCCCTTGTGTCTTAAGAGTTGGTAGAGGCCAAAAGGGCGGGGTTAACCTTTAAAAATGCCTGTTTGTTTCCATGGGCCATTCTGTCCTGGGCTACCGAGGTGCTGCAGAGGCTCACTATGCTACCTTAAGAGGTGATGTTTTGTTCTCTTACTTTATTTGTATGCCATGGCTAGAGATGGGCGGATGAAGCCTTATGAAGCTTTTGAGGTTTCTTCCTGATTGTACCAAAAAAAGATTCGAAGCTTCAAAGCCTCAAAGAGAGACCCTACCAGTGACATCTAGTGGTCAGCTGCAATTATAGCAGCCACGAACTTCCAAATGAGTCACACATCTTGTTGATTCCAGTTCCAACACAGAAGCAATAGAGTCAGTCTGAAGCAGCTGTCTTCATTCTGAGAATCATTGTCCACACATGAAAGTGTTACAACATTTTGAAATGTCAATTTACTAATAAAATGTTTAAATGTGTTGTGCTGTTATAATTACTTGAAACATGATTTAGATTAATATGGCAGGTTTGTGCTGTGAAGTGAGATGACAGGTATTTCAACATCAGTGTTTGTGACTGAAGGTTTGTGAGAAGTTCTTATGCAATTCAGTGGAAAGCACTTATGGTGGTAATAAGGTAATAAGGACATCCCTGGATTTGGATCATATACCTTTTCCTGATTTTCATTAAGAGAACATGATTGTAATGTAACACATAATATGAAAAGATTCAAATTCAACGCTGTAGAAGTACTTTTGTGGGAATGATTCTGAAGGACTTCCTTGTGCCACAGTGTGGAAATAAAGTGAATATGTGCATGAGGGTATTGTGCTTGTGGGATGTGTTGTGCAACACGTTTTTACAAGTTTTTATTCGCATTCTCCATCATTAAAGTTCTCTCGCAATTGAAGGTCTCTCGCAACGCTATGAAGCAGGGAGGGAACACCGAGAATTTCGCGTCTCCTTATAACGAATGAAGCGCCAAAAATTCGAATCAGTCACCTCACTTCCGGTGTTTCGTTGTGACGTATGAAGCTTCAAACGTCATCGCTCACGTGATCACGGAGATTTGATACAAGCCTCGACATAGTGTTTCGGACCAGTCTGCTTCAATAGAGTGAAACAGGCTTCGGAGCCTCAGTGTCAAACGTCCCATCTCTAGCCATGGCTATGTTTATTTTCTAGTAATGACTATTATTACTTGACTATTATGTGTTAGTTTTCATATTGTTTGTTTCTAGATTTTGGGACTAGTTTATGTTTTGTTAACACATGATGATGTATTTATAATGTATTATGTATTTTTCCTGTTCACAGAGCCTGATCGTTGTTGTCACTTTTCCTGTTTGTGAAAATAAACCCCCTTGCACCTTATATCTGCGTGATGTGCCATCCATTCCATGGTGTTTGCCTTGTGATAGTCATTGGATAGTCATTGGTGTGACACACACACACACACACACACACACACACACACACACACACAGGGATCAATACAGTATCTATCTCCACCTACATGTTAAAGTGTAGTATTCTCATGTTGGTTCACCATCTCACCGTCAGTAGAGTCTTCTCTGTGTCTGGTAACTGAACAGGGTTTTAACATCACATGTACAAGAACGTGGACATTTAAAGAAGTTATTGATCATCTGAGATGTTATTGATGATCTTTATTTGGACCCTGACTCTAATGTAATTGTTGTTGCCTTTAACTGAACCAGTATATTGTTGTGGTGTTCTATAAGTTGTCAGTCACTAATAAAGTCAAATTGAATCTCATTGATTTACATTTCATCATTTATCAGACACTTTTATCCAAAGACTTCAGTCAACATAGAGAAGTACTAGTCAGCAGAAATCAGAAGAGCATTTCCTTCCTCATCATCATCTAAGAGCAGAACCAGTGTTGAGGTAGAAGATCAATAAGTTATCTACCTACTGTTATTAAACACATGAGACCAATAAGTGAATGAAATAAACAAGAGCTAAGAGGAAGGGTCAGACTCTCATCCTACTGAAGGGGTTTTACAGGCATGAACAAAGACACAATTCAAGTTTTGGAAATGGAAGTATGTGGTTTGAGATCCACCCAGTGAGTATAGCAACATCATAGTACACGTCGGCGCCAACGACATCAGGATGAGGCAATCGGAGGTCACCAGGACATGTGACCTCGCTAGGAAGATGTGTCGGCATCGATTAATTGTCTCTGGCCCCTTACCTTTCGCGAGGGGCAATGATGAGAGTTATAGCAGATTAGTCTCCCTCAACCTCTGGCTGGCGAAGTTCTGTGATGAAAAGGGATTAGTCTTCTTAGATATCTGGCCCTCCTTCTGGGGCAAACCCGGCTTGCTGAAAGCTGACGGCCTCCACCCTAATGGGGTAGGCGCTGCTTTATTATCTAGCAACATAGATAGATGTTTAAGGGAAAGCTGACATCTGTCCGTAGAGCTCGCCGGGATGCAGGTGATTAGAGAACCTGCTAGGCCTAGAAAGGGTGTGGAGTCTGCCAGGTTAGAGCTTACAGCAGAGCAGACTGAAACTGTGCCCCCCCCTAGCCTTTTTCCCCCCATATCTACCGATTTTTACAAGTCTGCATCTACTTTAACCCCTGGCAGCGGCACCTCCCGATCTGTAAATTACAGTACAGTCCTTCCAATTAAGACTGTATCCTTTCTCCCACCGCACCCGTCAAATTTCCTACCGACCCACAGTAAATTACAACAATTTAATTGAAATTAGACCCACGCATACTGCCATTAACATTAATAAAAATTCTGGCAGTATTGCACGCCTCGCTGTGGGCTTCATCAATATTAGATCATTGTCAACAAAAGCGCTGCTGATCAATGATTTGATTACTGAACATAATTTAGATATGATGGGTCTCTGTGAAACCTGGCTAAAGCCAAATGAGTCTCTGCCTCTAATTGAAGCCTCTCCTCCAAACTTTCTTAGTTCTCAGGTTGCCCGGGAGACGAAAAAAGGAGGGGGTGTTGCCCTGATATTTAACCCTATCCTTAGTCTTACTCCCAACACGAGCAACAAATTTACATCCTTTGAAGTCCTGACTCTGCACCATACAGCTACGAATCTCCCGTCATTCTACCTAGCAGTACTTTACCGCCCACCCGGGCCCTATTCGCTCTTCTTAGAAGAGTTCTCCAATTTCATTTCAGACTTAGTGACCCGAGCTGATAACATTCTCATTATCGGTGATTTTAACATTCATCTGAATAATCCCACCGATCCCCCTCAGTAAGGCCTTCCTAGATCTTATTGATACTTGCGGCCTCACTCAATTTGTTAATGAACCAACCCACCATGGCGGCAACACCCTTGACCTGGTTCTGACCCGTGGCATTCCTGTTTCTGCTTTAGTGGTCTCCTCTTATGTGCCCGCCCTATCTGATCACTATCTCATTAAATTTGAAATCGAATTGATCTTCCCACGCCAAAAGTGTGAAGATACATATACTAGCCGTCGTATTAATGCCACTACGGCCTCATTACTATCTGAAAAACTGCCCAGTTTTCTCGCACCACTCTCTGGTCATGTTGGCTCGCTCGACAATTTCGCCAACAAACTAAACGCTAGCCTTACCAACGCGCTTGACTCAATCGCCCCGTTAGTCACTAGAAAACACCACGCTAGGAGGTTTGCACCGTGGTTTACTAACGACACTCGAGCACTTAAACAAGCCTGTAGAAAACTAGAGCGTAAATGGCAATTGACCAAACTTGAAGTCTTCCAGCTTGCCTGGAATGATAGCCTGCTAAATTATAAATGTGCACTCTTATCAGCCAAAACTGCACTTCTCTAGGTTAATCAGTGCAAATAAAAACAACCCAAAGTTTCTATTCGACACTGTTACTAAACTAACACGGAATCCCTCCCCCTCTGATAGATTTCTGTTTTCTCCAAATGATTTCATGTCCTTTTTTAGTCAGAAAATCACGCTGATTAGAGATGAGATCACCAGTACGCTCTCTACTGGTGGTGCCGTCGCACCCCTGAGAAGTCCACTTGGTGTTTCCCGAACTGAATCTCTTTTCTCACAGTTTGAGTTAGTTTCCTTAGACTCTCTCACCAAGCTAACTCTGTCTTCAAAACCCACGACCTGCATGCTAGACCCTCTGCCTGCTAAACTGCTTAAAGAAGTTTTTCCTATCCTAGGATCCTCCATTCTCTATATGATCAATCAGTCGCTCTCCACTGGCACTGTGCCCTCTGCCTTTAAAGCGGCCGTGATCAAGCCATTACTGAAAAAACCGAACCTTGACCCCGAAGTACCCCGCAGTAGACCAATCTCAAATCTGACGTTCCTCTCCAAATTACTTGAACAAACAGTAGCGAGTCAACTTACAGACTTTCTGTCAAAAAATAACCTACTTGATCCTTCCAATCGGGTTTTAGATCCTTTCACTCGACCGAAACTGCACTTACGCGAGTGGTAAATGACCTTTTGTTAGCTATTGACTCCAACTCAACCTCAGCACTATTGCTACTTGACCTGGGCCCAGCCTTCGACACAATTGATCATACGATACTCTTGAACCGTCTTGAACATTATATTGGTATCCGGGGATCAGCCCTTTCTTGGTTTAGGTCTTACCTACTTGATAGATCACATCGCGTCTTTTACAACAACATGACCTCAGAGTGTTACAATATGGACTTTGGTGTCCCACAAGGCTCTGTCCTAGGACCACTGCTATTCTCTATCTATATGCTACCACTTGGTAGCATCATTCGCAAATTTGGAATTAACTTCCATTGCTACGCTGATGACACCCAAATTTACATACCAGTCAAACCAACCGAACAACACCCAATTCCAAAAACTAGAGGCCTGCCTATCAGAGGTCAAATATTGGATGTCCCTAAACTTCCTACGTCTTAATGGCAGCAAAACTGAGATGCTGATTGTGGGACCAGCTAGACATAGACACTTATTTGAGAATACTACTCTCAATTTTGATAGTTGTGTAATCTCCCAGAGCCCATACGTTAAAAATCTGGGGGTAAAATTCGACCCTACCCTCTCATTCGAGTTGCACATTAAGGAGATCACTAAAACAGCGTTTTATCATCTTCGTAATATTGCCAAAATTCGACCCATGCTAACAGGCAGACGCAGAAATTTTAGTACATGCCTTTGTATCATCCAGAATCGATTATTGCAATGCCCTTTTTTCAGGCTTACCTACTGGGCGAACTAAAAAACTACAACTGGTTCAGAATGCTGCTGCCAGAATCCTGACCAAAACTAGGAAATTCAACCATATAACTCCCATTCTATCCTCATTACACTGGCTACCAATTCAGGCCAGGTGTGACTTTAAGGTGCTTTTACTTACATATAAATCATTACATGGGATGGCACCGTCCTATTTATCCGATTTGATTATACCATATAAACCACCACGCCCCCTCAGATCTCAGGACGTTGGCTACCTGTCTATCCCAGCAGTCAAAAAGAAACCTGCAGGTAACAGAGCCTTTTCTTACCGGGCTCCCTATCTATGGAACAGTCTGCTGCCTCAGTCAGAGAGGCAGGCTCTATCGACGTCTTTAAGTCAAAACTAAAAACCCATTTATTCTCTCTGTCATTTGACCAGCCCTGAGGGAGTGGCTCAGTCTCGTCTCAGAGTAAGGCTAGTCTAGTAAGGCTAGTCTAGTAAGGCTAGCCTAGTAAGGCTAGTCTAGTAAGGCTAGGCTCAGTCTCGTCTCAGAGTAAGGCTAGACCAGTTAGCTTATCCTAGCTCAGGGTCCTGCCGATGGATATTAGCATCCTGCCTGCATGTCCTATTCTCCTGGTCTACCTGCTCCTGTCCACTGACGCTGGTCATGTTTGTCTGTGTGAGTGTGTGTGTGTGTGTGTGTGTGTGTGTGTGTGTGTGTGTGTGTGTGTGTATGGGTGTGTGTGGGTGAGTCTCCTATCTGTTCCAGGCTGCAGCCCGGCAGAGTTGGCGTCTGGTTGGTCCCGCCTCCTAGGACGATGCTGACTGATTGGCGTTGCGTTCTCCTATCTGGGCAGAGTTGCCGTCTGCATGGTCCCCTAGTCCTATGATGACGTCGACTGAGTTGCCGTTGCTGTGATGCCCCATCAGATGTGGATGTCCCACCAAAATGAACTTTCATATATTGTGTATATTCTGCTTGCCCGAAACTCGGCATCTATTGCAACCCAACCGTCCTGGTAGGGGGATCCCTCTCTGAGTAGCCCCTCCCTCTCTGAGTAGCCCCTCCCACTCTGAGTAGCCCCTCCCTCTCTGAGTAGCCCCTCCCAAGGTTTCTCCCAATTTTCCAATAAGGTTTTTGTGGGAGTTTTTCCTTGTCCTCTGTGAGGGTCTAAGGCTGGGGGATGTCGTGTACTAATCATTTATTATTTTTCACATGTTGGGCGCTGTGAAGCCCTTAGAGACTGTAACAGTGATTAAGGGCTGTACAAATAAATGTGATTTGATTTGATTTGATTTGAGGCTGAGGCGTACTGTAGTTGGACCAATAATGGAACCACGGTTGCTCAAAACCCAGCAGTGGATTTGTGCTTGAATTAAATAACAGAGAAAAAGCTAAAGTTGACATGGTGCAGGCCTTCAGTAATCACTTCATACAACAACTTCATCCTGAGGGAGCAAAGAACCCAGACAGGAGCTGCTTTTGTGGTTCCAGAGAAAACAATGGAAATACGTAAGCAGACATCCAATATGCTTGGAGAGGAGATGGAGGCTACTCTGATGGCTTCACAGTGGAGGAGGTCAACCTGGTGGGCTCACATTCATTCACAAGTTTAAGATCATTGAACTCTAACAGTCGCCAGGATATCCTATTTGAAGTGGATGTGGGTACCAGCTCATGTTGGGCTGAGAGGGAATGAGGCAGCGGACACGTAGCAAAACAAGCACTACTAAAAGGAAGTACATCCTAGAATCTCTAGAGCATGTTATTATTAGATGTAAATTGTATGAGAGCCAGAGGGAGGTTATGAAAACAAAGTGATGTACAGGAGCTTTGAGGAGTTTTGAGTATGAATAATGCAGCACATAAGAGACGCAGGCATCAATAATATAGTCTGATCCACAGGCCGGAGCACTAGAAGGTGGTACAGCCGTTAAGAAGAAGAATGCAGGAGTGGACGGTAAGGCAACGTTTCTGTGTGCCAACCGGCGTAAAAAAGAAAAATACTTTTATTTTGAAGGTTACGACCGGACATTCTCTTTGTTATGCTCGCTGACTTGACACTAGTAAATGCGACCTGCCTAGCTACATGTCTGTGCAGAAGTAGGATTATCTAGTTGCCCATTCCCTTTAACAGTTCGACAGTTCTGTTCTTAGTTGTATTATATTGTTTATTTTGTTAGGAGCAGTTGTTTTGACGAGTTGATTTGGACGAAAACTTCCCGTTTTATGCCTGTTTTTTGACGTAAGTACAACTGCTGTTCGTTAAGCTAGTTAACCGGCTAGGGGGCTAACGGTACATTTCTAGTCAGTGTTTTATATTTGGCTAAACTTCACCACACGCTGCTACGCGGTGCTTGGTGTGGTTTCCCCGACTCGTGTCCTCAAAACAGGGACACGGGTGCTCCAGCTCCTGACTAAACTACAGGGTGTCGGTTCGTGTCCTGACAGCCTGCTAAACCTAGCTAGCTAGGTTGAGGTCTAACTAGCTAGCTAGGTTAGGGGCTAGCTAGCTAGCTCTCCACTCCTGTCTGTTGATGGGACAACGCCCGCGGCCATCACCGACTTGTCTCCTCTGTTGCAGGGAGTTCACCCCTCAGACAGCGGACCCCGTTGAGATCGACTGAAGAGGGTAAGAAGCATCTCGAGCACCGTAAATACTGTTTCTCATGTGACTCAAAACCAAGACTAGATTCTGTTGGACTTTCACGGTGCCATTGGTTTTCTATTAGTAAAGTGACACTTGCATCACCAGCGTGCAACCTCTATAGGATAACTTGACTCAGCCAAGGCGGCTGACCGGACCAGACGGCATACTGACGGGGGGGCAGTTTCCCCGGGTCACTGTAGGAGCCTAAATGGGGAACAGTGCCCTGAAGTCCCACCTGGAAACGTCCCAGAAGACTGGAGTCTTCCAGCTGACTGGGAAGGGACTGCCTGAGGTACGAGGCCCCCTGCTGTTCCTCCCTGTCTCTTCCCTCCATCTCTCTCTACCCTGCATGTTGTTTCTCTCTTGCTCTCTGTCTTCCTGGTGCTGTAGCTCAGTGGGTAGAGCAAAGCATGAACACTGCCAGGGTTGGGGGTTCAATTCCCACTGAGACCACTGAGGTTCTGTAAGGTACTTTGGATAAAAGCCTCCACTAAGTGGTAAAAGCTATTAGTGTTTCCCTCTTCCTCTCTCTATCTCATCCCTCCCTAGATAGATGGATGAATAGATAGATGGATGAATAGATAGATCTGCCATGTCTCTCTCTTTTTCTATGTTGTGTTTATTCTTTAAGATGCGGTAATGCCGTGTCTGGTTTGGCTTTTTGGCAGGATATAAGTTAATTTAAGGAGTGCTGATCTGGACTCTGTATCTGGATCCTAATGATCATATTTCATAAGTTAAAACTGACTCAAAATCAGCATCATTAGTGTAATCCTGTAAAAATTAGATCCAGAAGTTTATAGTGTCTTCTAGCAGCAGATTCTCCCTCTCATATATTACACTGACGACCCTGTTTGATCTGGTCCTGGTCTTGACCCGGATCTCCCGGTCTGGACTCTGATGTTCTGACCGACTCTCACCTGCTCGTGATCACCAGCACTAAACTAACTAAACTAAAGGAGGCACGTCTCCAGACGGGATCCTCTAGACTTGAATTGGATGAATAGCATGTTGGAAATAAACTCCATCAGGAGAGATCGAACGATGAACTCCAGGTAGTGATATTAATCTTTTATTAATCTTTTATTAATCTTCGGTCACGCCGGCCGCTACCTGACACGCTGACATTTCAACGCTTCGGTCATATACAGTCTTTGGTCTCTAACCACACTTAGAAATACTCCTTTGTAATGTGAATTTCAAACTTGATCCACTGTTGAAGTAACTGAAGTTTTAAAGTACCTGATGAATTATTTTGGCTGGTAGAAATGATTGTTGTGAAGTATTTGTTTCAGTTTGCCGGCATTAGCAGCTGAGACAAAAAGTGAGTTTTGGGCGCTGAAGCGTTTCGGTAAAGACGACGTTTCCACCTTCCAGTTTCCAGAGGAGCTGCAGCGGCTGACGGCCAACCTGCGGACGGCGGATCTGTCCGGCAACAAGATCGAGGTTCTTCCCGCCTCCATAGGAAACTTCCTCCAGCTGAAGAGTCTGACGCTCAACTCCAACAAACTCAGTAGGTCTGATTTTAATTCAGGAGGTTGGTACAGCTGGAGCCGCCTGCTGAATACTGCAAATGTCTGGTTAGTTAGTCTGCAGGTGAATGACATCACTAGTTCTACCAGCGAGACCATGGTGGAGACGACCGGTAGCCTCTATCTCACCAGTGGTATTGTTAGTGAAGAAGAACACACTTTATTAATCCACATTGTTGAGACACACACACACACACACACACACACATACACAACCCATCTGCAGAACGAGCCAACCAGGACTTGACAGATGGAGTAAGAACAGGAGCCGTCGTAGCTTCACCCAGATCACCTGATGTAGTTCCACCCAGACCGCCTCTGAGACGTCGCCACGTTGTCATGGTTTCTTATGAACATCAACATCTTCAGTCAAGCTAGCCGGTCACATGGTCCTCCGCCTCACGGCTTTCTGTTTCGGTTGTTTTACCGCTGATTCAGAACCGAACGGGTGCAAACGCCACCCGGCTGGTACATCACCGCAAGCAGCTCTGAAACGAGCGCGCCCACCATCAGCTGCTCACCGGCATGGTAACGTACGGGTGTCTCCTCCCCAGACGGTATTCCCGGTGAGATCGGGAAGCTGAAGAAGCTGGAGACTCTGAGTCTGAATGGGAACCAGATCCAGCGGCTCCCCCCCGAGGTGGGCCAGCTCAAAGCCCTGCGGACCCTCAGCCTGGCGGGGAACCAGATCCGAGATTTCCCCACCGGCCTGGGAACCCTGAGGCACCTGGACCTGCTGGACCTGTCCAAGAACCGAATCCAGAACGTCCCCGCCGAGGTCTCAGCCCTGCAGGCCATCGAGATCAACCTCAACCAGAACCAGGTAACAAAACCTCAGAACCAGATACCAGAACCTTAATAGAACCTGGTTACCAGAACCAGATACCAGAACCTCAACAGGGGCAGGTAGAGCTGGATGGTCGGGATGTTTGGGCTGAACCGGATCAGACCAGACTGGATCTGTCTTTCAGTTCATTAGAAGATGATTTAGGCTTGAGGCAGGTTTGATGTTAACTAAATAGGTGAATATGATTTCCTCCTCCTGCTCCTCCAGATCTCGGTGCTGTCGGGGGAGGTGTCTCGGTCTCCCAGGCTGAAGGTTCTCCGTCTGGAGGAGAACTGTCTGGAGCTCTCCTCCATCCCTCTGTCCATCCTCACCAACTCCCAGGTCTCGCTGCTCTCGCTGGAGGGAAACCTGTTCGAGGTGAGGGGGATGAGGGACCTGGAAGGATACGACCAGGTGAGAACCCGGTCACTCACGCGCCTCCTCCTTCTCCTTCTCCTCCTTCTCCTCCTCCTCCTCCTCCTCCTCCTCCTCCTCCTCCTCTACAATTGGCTATTGAACGGTAGAAAAGAAATGCAGATAAAAAAGTTATGATGGGGAAGAAAACTAGAGGGATGTGAAATAGAAAAAGAGGAGGAGAAAGACAGATAATGGATGCTGACAGTGATCAATTATATTGATCAGGTTCAGAGGAGAAGGGAGGAAATGGGAGAAAGAGAAGGAGCAGAGGAAAGGACAGGAGAAGACGTGTTACAGTCTCGAGAGGGAAACGAGTGTCCACGTGAATTATAGTTCCTGTAATCAATTTTCCAGAACGTTCCTCAGGAGGTTTAGTCTCCTGATGTTACCTGGCAGCAGGTCAGATTTCCCACTGAATTTCGGGAGGCGTTTTCCACTCTGTTGCCTCAGCTGGTGGAAACCAGACTGGAAAACAAGTCCTGGAAAAGTCCTGGAAGTGACTTCAGGGCCACAATCAGAACCCAGTCATCTGAATGATCCTGGTGTGGTAAACTGCCTGGCAGTCCAGATGCTGTTGGATCCAGGTCTTGTAATCACAGGTTCCTAATCCAAACCTGAGACTTTCCCACGGCGCTTTATTTTGAAGGCGTTCAGACAAAAGACTGCAGGCCAGCGGCGGAGCTAGGAATTATGGGTCCTAAAGACAGGAAGTGACTCTGGCCCCGCCACCTTCCTCCCTTCAAACAATGAAACTCAGTTCATGACGAGATATTCATTCACCTAACCACCACTAACTAACCACCACTAACTAACCATACTAACCACTAAGGGGTGGTTAGTTAGTGGTGGTTAGTTAGTGGTTAGTATGGTTAGTGGTGGTTAGTATGGTTAGTTAGTGGTTAGTATGGTTAGTGGTTAGTGGTTAGTATGGTTAGTTAGTGGTTAGTATGGTTAGTTAGTGGTTAGTATGGTTAGTGGTGGTTAGTTAGTGGTTAGTATGGTTAGTGGTGGTTAGTATGGTTAGTTAGTGGTTAGTATGGTTAGGTCTAACATGGTTATCAGTGAAAGTCTGCATCATAATCCCTGATCTGGTCAAATATAGACACAGCGGTAATCCTAATCCTAACTAGTCCTGACCTGCAGGCTGCAGGAGGTAACCTGGTCACTATCAGTGACTGATCTGCTCTGGTCTGGACCTGGTCCTGGAGTCGACTGGTCTTGACTCTTGAACCACCCAGAGACGATTTCCTCCACCGTTTTGTTTTTATGATGAGAAAGATTTATTTAACACCAAACACCAAACCAGCCTGAACAGAAACTACAATTAACCCCCTCACCACCACCACCACCACACCCCCACCACCATGCCTCCACCCCCTCGCCACCACGCCACTCCACCACCATGCCCCCACCACGCCACTCCGCCACCACGCCACTCCGCCACCACGCCACTCCGCCACCACACCACTCCGCCACCACGCCACTCCGCCACCACACCACTCCGCCACCACCGCCCCCAACACCACACCACCACCTCACCACCACCACGCCACTCCGCCACCATGCCACTCCGCCACCACGCCACTCCGCCACCACGCCACTCCGCCACCACGCCACTCCGCCACCACACCACTCCGCCACCACCGCCCCCAACACCACACCACCGCCACTCCGCCACCACGCCACCACGCCACTCCGCCACCACGCCACTCCGCCACCATGCCACTCCGCCACTCCGCCACCACGCCACTCCACCACCACCAGCACGCCACTCCACCACCATGCCACTGCCCCACCAGCACCACCATGACTACGGTCATGGAACACCATGATAAGTAATGGATTTCACAGTAGGGCTGTACCAAACGATTATTTTTTAAACGATTAATCTAGTGATTATTTTTTCGATTAATCGATTAATCTAACGATTAATTTGACGATTAATCTAACGATTATTTTTCTATTGCTCGATTAATAAAATTACTATTTCCTCCCAAATGTTCCCCAAATAAATATCAAAAAATTCTCAATTAAATATTTTATTAAACAATATAATTCTAAAATGTAAATTATGTTATGCACAGCAAAACTACAATTCTATACAAATAAATAAAAATATAAAAATACAACTTCAGATTTACACTAAATAAAATTCCAATTTTACTGTTTTACAGTCAAATAAAAAAATAGGCTATGCCAAAATGAAACAAAAAAACACTGTGCAATTTACAATGAAAAAAATAAAAACTTATATCGGGAGTAACAAATCTCTACTTCTCCAAATTATCCACAAATGGAGTATCCACAATATCAAAAACTTCTCACTGTAACATATTTTACCAAACAATAAGTCAGATTAACGCACAGTACAGCAACTTACAAATAAAAGTTCCTCAGTTTTACACACAATAAAATGCTCTGTTTACCGTTTTACAGTACCAACATAACCCATCAAGTGAAACGATGGGGTGCCTCCGTTTCAAGTGCTCCAGCATAGCTGTCGTGCTGGAGTGGAAAGCCATTTCCATTTTGCACAGAGTGTAAACGACAACATTACTTCGTTTGGCAGCACCGCGTTTAAAGTATTCCCACACCTTAGATGAGTGAGGGCGAGGTCGTTTAACGTTAGGTGTTGAGGGTTGCTCTTTTTCGGTCGGATCTTGGATCACTGCATAGACCTAACCCGCTAAACGTTCAAACTGCGAGCTCGCTCACGTCTCGCGTCACCCCACCCTTATTTCACAGTTTGTTTTCCAGGCCTGGAACGTTCTGGAACATAAACATGTTTAACAAACATCCTGTATGTTGTTGCTGATCTTTTCCTCCAACCAGTGTAGTGTCCCAGCTTGTTGATCCGCTGGAATCAGGACTCGGTCTCATGTGTGCTTCCTCTCCTCAGTACATGGAGCGATTCACCGCCACCAAGAAGAAGTTTGCCTGAAAAAGCACAACAGTGAATCTGAAGGGTGCAGCGCCCCCCGGAGCCCGGGCTCTGAACTGCAGTTGCCCCGCTGGGCGGCCAACGCATTTTAACAACCGTCCTGCTACAGACAGCGCCCCCTAGTGACAGGACCGCAGTAGTCTGAGGTGAAGCACCCTTAACTAACAGGTCGGTCACTAAAGGCTTTATATAGAGGATATAAATAAAGATTTAGAAACCGAATCACCAGATGGGGGAAGAAAGAAGAAGAAGAAACTGACTGGTCGGTCTGGGAGGAAGTAAGTCTGTTTCATCAGGGACTCAGGGACTCGTAACATTCAGAGAATGAAGCCATGTAAGCTAACCTGAACGCTCCTCTCCATGTTGTTAACACATTAAGAGTTTGTTTCCAAAACGCTGTTTATCCAATCTGGTCTTTCAGAAACGTCTTTCAGTCCTCTGAGAATCATCGTTTGGTTTAATGTTGCTGTCAATCATTTAGTCACCGAGGACGACGCCTGAGTCCGTCTGGATATCTCGCTCAGGGTTTTATCAGCCTTGACAAAAGAAAACCCACCTTGAATGTAAAATCTTACAAAGATCCAATACTTTTAACTTTATTTTCATTACAACTTCAGCAACGTTGAGCAAAGTGTCCAACTTCGGCGTTGTGGCCGAAGAGAAGCAGATCATCTGAATCCACTAAATCATTACATTTAAACCTGCACTATGTAGCTTTCTGTAACGTTGTGTTTGGCGCCCCCTGTGGTGGCGAGAGAGTTCCTCCCGACTCCAACACTTCATTGGTGTGAATGGAGCGAATCAACAGAGGCTCAGTGAAGGGGGCGGGGCCAGTCTTCTGTCCCCGCCCCCTTCAGGGACTTGACTGAAGACTTCTTACATAAAGTCACAGAGCAGGTTTGGACTCACATTAGCCTCTGAAACTTTGGTACTTAGTACAACCTCAAACTATTTCCTTTTTTTTTTTTTTTAAAGTTGGTCGTTTTGGAAATGAACTCTTGGAATGTCTCGTGTGTTTTAAGGGAAGTTGGTCGCTAGCGTGGCTTCACATCTGTATTCCTACCGTAGAGCAACAAGCACTACTGTGTCAGAAACACTCAGAGGACCATGACGGGGTTTAAAGGTTTCCTGTCTCTAACTCAATCTTTATTTTACCACAACTCTTTAGAAGTATAACATAACTTTATGGTTCTGAAATATTTGGGCTTTTATTTAATGGTTGTATTTAATATATTGTATGTTATTGTGGCATCCTGTTGTTTTGTCTTAAAAGGCTCATTAACTTCCTTTTTGTTTGAGCGTCCGGCCGCCGCACCTCGATAAAGTTTTATCAAACACACATTACTCTTCCTGTCTCATTTTTAAACTTTATTTGTCATGGGGAGGTTGACAGAGTGCCAGCCTGCTCCATTCATACAGTTCAACACATTCATGCTGGGAGCTGCCCAGTACAACAGGCAAGCAGGCAGGTAGACAGGTAGACAGGCGGACAGACAGGTAGACAGACAGGCGGACAGACAGGCAGGTAGACAGGCAGGTAGACAGACAGGCGGACAGAGTTTCAACTTTCAGTTCAATTGTTCAAAAATAGAATTATGAGGTTAAACAGCAGATGAAACTATTGATCGCTGCATCAGCAAATACTGAATCTGCCAGAACCTTGAAGTTGTTACGAATACTAGAAATACATTCACACAAAACAACAGAGACTAACTATAACCATAACTAACTAACCTAACACATAACTAGTATCTACCTGCAGTCACTCACCTGAAGTGATGATGTCATCACTTGACTCTCAGGTGTGACACTTGTGGTAGTCAACGACCAGGCGGCGGTCACGCGCATGAGTCCTCTAGTCCACCACCCCTGTTTCCCCTCCTCCCCTCCACATTCCTTAGTGCGCGAGCCTACCAGCCGGTATCAAGCTAAACAGAATCAGAAATCGGACGTCCGGTTACCTTTTTCCAAAATAAAACCTTTACTGAAGAACATAACTTGCATAATTTGTAAACCAAAGGAAAAAAGTGAAAATAAGGATACTGGTGTATTGATTAACTACAATAATACAATGATAAACTTTACTTATATACATATATAGTTTACACTTTACAGGGAGGCATAAAACCAAAAATAGTTAAACACATAAGGAGACAAAAGATGGGACACATTTATAAACAAATAGGAAGAACAAAAAATATTCGATATGTATATAATGTGTATATATGTATAATGCCTGAATGAGGAATCGTATAATTGGTGTGTGCTTTTTCTAAAATGTCCTTTACGAAGTATACGAAGTACTTGGCACACAATACTCGAGTATTGTTCCAAAAGTGACAAATTGTACGCTTTTATTTTGAAGGTAAAGTCCCATGCCTTCCGGCCTTGTTTTTTTTTTTCAAACTGTGTGACTTGACAGTGGTTTTCCACCAGGAGGAAAACAACACCGATGTGTGAAAGTGTCTTTGCAGCTTTGAAACAAACTTATCTGAACTCTGCCGTCTTACCTGCTGGACGGAACCCGCGCGGCGTCTCCGTCAGGTTCTAGTTGGGTTTTCAGTATTTTGCATCAGTCAAAGTCCTGGATGGATTTCACCGGCTGAACCTCCAATCTCCGACTTTCCTCTGGAAATTCTGTTATCAGGGTGGAAATGTGACTGAGGTGACGGGAAGGAGGCGAACTGTCCCGGTTCAGATGAATGAAACCAGAAGATCTTCAGACAAATAATGAGAAAATGAGATTTATTGTGTGGATCCTTCTGCTCTTCGTCCAGAGTTATCAGGGGATCTGTGGGAATGGTAAGTGCCAATGGTCACTATGAATCATCGGAAGGTAACGTGTACAACAGATACCTCGTAAATAATATATTGATATCGGTTTATAGTTTTGATACAAACAGATTTGTCTTGTTCGGACCCTGAACGTCTCCCAGTGCGGAGCAGCCTGACTGGGTATGCGGGCTTGTGTAAGAGAAGGTCACGCCAAAGTCCATTCACATATTTGGCAGTTTTATATTTTTCTTTGCTTTAAAGCAAACGTACATACCTGGTAGAACATGATTTAAGACCCTCATTAAATCTATTTCAATTCGGCATACACCCAATATACCGAGCAGCACTTTATTCCAATAATATGTCTACTTATTGAATTGTTTCGCCGAGACTATCTCCTCCTAGGTGGGCGATGTGAAATGATAAAGTTGAGATTTTATTGAAATCAAGTTACTGCTCGGTGGATTATTTTAGCCCCGAATTTACCAGACGAGCCCGACGAGGTTGGAAGGCTCTTGAGTCCCGCTGTACCGGGTTGGAAACATTAAACTGACTGATTCCTGAATGGAGTTTGGCGCAACGATTCACACAAATGAAACGGAACGTAGCTCAGGTGGGAGTCTGAATGCGGGACTCAGCCTCCACTGTCCCGCTGTAACCTGTAACGATTCTGTTTGTTACCAGGAATCACTGCGACCTTGAACGCCACATAGACCTCAAACAAACGTTACATTCACATCCCAGACATTTCTGTGGCTTTTATCCAGAGAGACTCCAACGAGGTCAACAGTAGAATAAACTTCATTTCCTAAACCGCGAGGAGGTCAGAGGTCACAGCACCCTGACGGCAGGTGGATGATGGAGGAGTGAAGAGAAAGACAGAAGACATAGAAGTGATTTTTGATGAAAGGAAATAAGCTGGAGGTCAAAGGTCAGGGAGAGAATAAACACCCAGTGTGTGTGTGTGTGTGTGTGTTCAGCCACGTGCAAACTGAACTTTATACCAAAACAACATTTTCGTGCCCAGAGCTGTGAAAGAAACAGTCATTGATATTTGGCTGCTGGCCACTTGGTGTGTGTGTGTGTGTGTGTGTGTGTGTGTGTGTGTGTGTGTGTGTGTGTGTGTGTGTGTGTGTGTGTGTGTGTGTGTGTGTGTGTGTGTGTGTGTGTTGCAGCTGTTGAGTGCCCCTCCCCCAACACACACACACACACACACAGTCAGCTGCAACACAACAGGCACCAACACTGATGAATCACAGTAGAATTAAAATGAACACACTTTGGGAATAGAACCACCAACCCTGCAGTGCCTTGCTCTAGGGACTAGAACCATCAACCATCTGGGTGCGTCTAATGATGACATCACGACTGGAGATCTCAGTGTTTTATGACCGATGTGAAATGCCTGATGATGTCATCAGTGGAGGGAAGTGACCTGACGATGCCTGGTGATGTCATCAGTGGAGGGAAGTGACCTGACGATGCCTGGTGATGTCATCAGTGGAGGGAAGTGACATGACGATGCCTGATGATGTCATCAGTGAAGAGAAATTATACAACCGTCTTTCTTCAATTTAAGTGACAAGTGGCTGATGGGTGATGATGTCACCAGTGTCAGGAAGTGAGACCATATGATGTGTTCATGTCACACAGGAAAGATGGTAAATAAATACCAGCTTCCTGCATGAACATACTGTTACCTCAGCTTCCAGGTGTCTGGTTTGTGGTCGACGTTCCAACGTTTGTTTTGCTGTAAAAAGTCAAATGTTTCATCACTGAGTTCATGTTGTTAAGAGAGAAAAACCAGTCATGGGTCTTCAAACCAGTCTGAACCTGTGAACTCTTCCAAATAGTTTAATTTTGTTTTACTTACTCAGATCAGATGAAACTTTATTGATGGAGGAACAGGATGAATAGGATAGAAATAAGAATAACGCAGCCGACAAGTCCGAGACAGTAGAGCGCATTAAGTAGAAAAACATGGAAGTATGAAATATCAGAATTACAACATGTATGCAGACTGACAGCAGCAGAGCAGACAAAGAAATATGTAAGATATGAAAATATACTTTATTGATCCCCGGGGGAAATACACCAAAAAGGAGACATCAAGATTCAACATTTAATAAGTGATGTGAACTTCCCTGCTCTTTGGTCTGAGCGGGTCCAACGTGGGAATGACCCGTGTTCAGTGACCCGTGTTCAGTGACCCGTGTTCAGTAAAGGGGTATCAGACTTTTGCCAGTACTGTAGGTGGGTACTGTTGAAATATACTGGAAAATAAATGAAGCTACAGTATTTAACTTTTCTCCCGGCGACAGTAAGTGTATTGTTAGCCCCGCCCTCCTGCCCCTTATTGGCCTGTCAGTCATCTTGATGATCTGTCTGCCTTGTAGGTGGGTCAGTTGGCAAGTACCCACAATGTCCTGGGTTCAAATCTGTCCCGGGACCTTCGTCACCTCACCGGTCTCTCTACTGCCTCCATCAAATCAAATGAATCTAACAGTTGAACGTTCCTCCAGGTGTTCGGTTCACTAAGAACCCGTCCAACCAGACGGTGTCCCAGGGGAACCAGGCCAGGCTGGGCTGTGCCGTGCAGGGCCTCAGCGATCCCGACATCATCTGGATGAAGGACGGGGAGAAACTCTACAGCACCGACCAGATGTTCATCACCCTGGGAGAGCACCACTGGGAGACCTACCACAGGTCACACACACACACACACACACACACACACACACACACACACACACATGCAGTGTGTTTCTAGTGTTGGTTCTGGTCCAGTCTCATGTTAACATGATGTGGACTAGTTGAAGAGTTTGTTTAGAAAACGTTCTATCTGCAGCCTGGAGAACACTGGCTACATGTTCTTCATCAGTGTGGTGGAGGAGGTGAAGAGGTTCAGCAGCTTCTTCTTCTTCTTCTCTCCAGTCTGACACCAATCAGACTCCAGACCAGACTCCAGACTCTGGACCAGCAGGGTGGATCTACAGGATGGGATGCTCTGCCCGGCTGCAGCATCACTTCCTGGTTCAGGCTCTTCATTAAATCTGTCCTCAGTGTGGCGCCGAGCAGCTGAACCCCGACCTGCTGCACCAAACCAGATCAATGAAGTCTATCGAGTCTAGAGTCTAGAGAAACCACTACGTATGGAAACATTGAGTTGTCAGGACTTGGTGTGAGGCGGTGGGACTCTTCAGCTTTGATCTATTTGATGGTTGAGGGCTGAACAGGACCTGGTCTGTATCTACTGGTCTGGTCTGGGGTCTACTGGTCTGGTCTGGTCTGAGGTCTACTGGTCCGGTCTGGTCTGGGGTCTACTGGTCTGGTCTGTCTCTACTGGTCTGGTGTCTACTGGTCTGGTCTAGTCTGTTCTGGTGTCTAGTGGTCTGGTCTGTACCTACTGGTCTGCTCTAGTCTGTTCTGGTGACTACTGGTCTGGTCTGGTCTGTATCTACTGGTCTGGTGTCTTCTGGTCTGGTCTGTATCTACTGGTCTGATCTGGGGTCTACTGGTCTGGTCTGTATCTACTGGTCTGGTCTGTATCGTCTGGTCTGGTCTGGTTTCACTACTCTGGTCTGGAGTCTACTGGTCTGGTCTTTGGCTGCAGGTTAGTGGTGTGTTGTGGTTGGTGGTTCTGCTGTTTCATGGATCAACAGAAGGTCTACAGTAAATACTGGTTCTGCCACACTCTGCTTTGAAAAGGCTAGCCTCCTCCTCCTCCTGATCCTCCTTGACTCCTCCTCCACCTCTCTTTCCTTCTTCATCCTACCTCTTCCCACCTCCTGCTCTTCCTTCTGCTTCACCTCCCTCCTCCCTCCTCCTCCCCGGGCTCCTGCATCTGGATATCCAGAGTATAGCTGCGTACTGATCGAGTCGTTCTCCACCGATCATTCACCATCTGGAGGTCTTCATCCAGGTCTTCATCCAGGTCTTCATCCAGGTCTTCATCCAGGTCTTCATCCACAGTGACCCCAGTGGGAATGGCAGTGTTGGTGCCTTCAGCTACACAGGACCATGCAACAAAGTTCAGGCAATAAGCAGGTCGTGGAAAACCTGGAAGGTTGTTTTCCAGGTCTTGAAAAGTTCTGGAAAATAGATCAGGGTCGTCTAGTTTTATAACCATGACGTGAATGTGTTGTTGATCTTCTCCTCCAACCAGTGAAGTGTTGAATGTTCCAGCTCGGCTGCTTGTTGATCCACTTCAGATCAGAAATGTCCTGATAGTTTCGGTCCTGAGAGATAGTTGGAGCAGAAATCAGACCTGGAACAGAGACTCTGATGGATCCTGGTCCTGGAGATGCTGCTGGAGGTCCTGGAGTAGTCCTGGAGTAGTCCTGGGGGTTGAGGAGCAGAAAGGTGTAGGAACCCTGGATAAGGGTTTAATGGAGGTTTTCTCTGAACTGACTGGAATCCACCGTGTCGGGGGCTGGGAGGGTCGTTAGGTGCTGGTTTGGGAGCAGTTCTCTGTTCCCTTTTATTCATTTACAACTAAAATAAAGGCAGAGAATCTGACCCCAGGCTGGCTGATCTCTGAGGCTGTGGGCTAATCGGCTTTAGGAGACTTTGATTCCTGGAAGGGTAGCGAACAACCGAGAGGCAGAATAACAGAACCGAGGAATCTGTGAAATCTTTATAATAATTGATAATTATTAATAATAATCTGATATGATAGATTAGATTTGGCTAGATTGGATAGATAGGTCAACAGCAGGGTGGTCTGGTGGAGCAGAATAGAGTGGATCAGAAAAAGACAAAGCAGAACTGATCCTGACGAATCAGATCTGAAGACCAGCGGCGCTAGAGGTGAGATCCCACCTCCACCAAACCTGATTCAACAACCATTACAATGACAGTCTGACTGTGGATTTAGTTTTCTCAGTGCGGTGGGGCGTATGGAGGCCAGTTGGCAGAACCTGTTCAATCAACCACACTCAGTGACCTAGTAGGAAACAGGTTTCAAAAGACCAGGAGAGAAAGTGATTGCTCTGCAACAGTAGATAGTAGTTTGATGAGGAGCGCTGGACCAGAAGAACAGCACATCCTGCAAGTAAGGGTCAGAAGAACGGCGTTACTGCGTTGTACTGCGTTGTACTGCGTTGTACTGCATTGTACTGCGTTTTACGGCTCTTAGAGATTTCAGAATATTTCATTTCAACATTGGACTGGTCTGGATCTACTGGTCTGATGATAACAGATGAATGTAGAGGAGACGTGCGCTAAGGTTTAGCACAGTGCACGTGATCATCTGTCAGTGATAATCCCGGTTGCGTCATGTCAATGCTCTGCATTGTTTCTGTGTTGTCCAGCTCGTTGAACAACACAGTGGATGGTAGGGCCTGGCAGCAGTAAGCTGCCTATGACTGATGCTAATGTAAATCTGCTGTCTGGACTCCAGTGGGAAGGGAGGGGGTGGGAGGTCAAAGGTCACGGTGTTAACCCTTCATGCCCAAACAGCCTTTCTACCTCAGCTCTCTTCTGACTTCTCTGTCACCATGATCCTGTAGTGTGTCATCTATCGCTTGGCTGCTGTAACCTCTGACCTTTGACCTCCTTACTTGGCTGCTTGTAGTGTTGTAGTGTCTAGTTTCTTTTACTGTTGACCTCAGTGGAGTCCCTCTGAGTCAGCCAAATGATCACGTTAGAAGATGAGTCATTGGTTTCCTTGTTTATCCAAAACACATTTGTATGGCGGTACGTCCACGGGTGGGTCGGGTCGGGCTTTCCTCTGATGGACTGAAGAACAGCAGGAGAAGGTTGAGTTAGTATGTAAACAAACCCTCAGAGAGACCAAATGAAGGCTTGTCTTTGTGCTTGTCAAGTTTATTAGTTTAGCCCTTCACCGTTACAGAAGGGCTTCATCACGCCTGTGTTGACGATGAAATCGACCCCCCTGACCTTTGACCTCAGTGAGAGGTCCAGTGTAGTTTCTGGACTGTGATCTGGTTCCAGTATTGGTTCTGACCCTGTGGTTCTGGTTCCAGTGTAGTTTCTGGACTGTGATCTGGTTCTGACCCTGTGGTTCTGGTTCCAGTGTAGTTTCTGGACTGTGATCTGGTTCCAGTATTGGTTCTGACCCTGTGGTTCTGGTTCTAGTGTGAAGTCGGTCCAGCAGCAGGATGCGGGTCAGTACTGGTGTGAGGTGGAGTTCCGTGGCCTCACCGTCTCCTCAGAACCGGCCTGGATCACCGTGGAAGGTAACGACCTCAAAACGACCTCTCGTCTCCACGCACGTTCACATGCACACTAATAACTGGATCTGAACCTGATTAACCTGAACCTGTCATGATCTGGTATCAGTTTCCAGTCTCTCCGTGGATCAGATCCAACACCTCAGTCAGATTGCGGGTCGAATGATCATTATTATAAAAGCTGTGCAGCCGAGCGATCAAATGGATCCATGTAGAAAGATTACCTCAAGATGATTCCTCCCAGTAATCAGAGTGCTGGTGTGCATGCAAACACAATGACAGAAATGGGTTTATCTAATGATCGCTGATCTATTGGTCAGTTTAGTTGATCAGACGTGTCTCTTCTATGGAGAGCCACCTAGCCGCTAGCCACCTAGCCTAGCCGCTAGCCACCTAGCCGCTAGCCAAGGGTTAACTTCTGCTCCGGCTCCCTATAGACTACAACATGTCCTGCTTCTCTTTCTCCAATTTCCCCCCTTCTCCTCTGAACCTGCATCATGTTATTGATCAATGTTATTGATCAATGTAAGCATCCATTATCTCGCCCCCCCCCCGCATTACCCCCTGAGTCTATTTTTACATCCCCTCGCTGTTCTTTTCCCAT
Organism: Hoplostethus mediterraneus; assembly: GCA_034670385.1. NCBI lineage: Eukaryota > Metazoa > Chordata > Actinopteri > Trachichthyiformes > Trachichthyidae > Hoplostethus > Hoplostethus mediterraneus. The sequence goes on from JAXDDW010000065.1 coordinate 1,898,204, forward strand.
CGTAGCTGCAGCATCTGTCTCTGCCTGCATGCCACCATTTGAACTTCCCCAGTTGATAACTGTAGAGCAGGGATGGGTAACCAGGGATCACCACACCAGGTGATCTCACTCACTAGTCCCCTCTCTCTGTTGAAGGCGTGTTAACCTGTGAAACCATTTCCTCTCCAGGCGTCCCCCACTTCCTCCAGGAGCCCCAGGACATGGCGACGTTCCCCGGCGTTCCTTTCAACCTGACCTGCACGGCCATCGGCCCCCCCGGAGCCCGTGGAGGTGCTGTGGTGGCTGAGGGGGAGGCAGGAGGGAGAACCCAGGCCCTCCCCCTCCATCCTCCATGTTCAAGGTAAGAACGTGTGTGTGTGTGTGTGTGTGTGTGTGTGTGTGTGTGTGTGTGTGTGTGTGTGTGTGTGTGTGTGTGTGTGTGTGTGTGTGTGTGTGTGTGTGTGTGTGTGTGTGTGTGTGTGTGTGTGTGTGTGTGTGTGTGTGTGTGTGTTTCCAGTAACCATGTCTGTCTGAGATGTTCATGTAAAAGGATCCCCTACATCCTTCCTCCAGCTAGGAGGAGAAACAAGGAGTGGATGGTGACGCCAGCAGATCCCAGAAGGCTCTGCAGCGTCTTGTTGTTATGCTGATGTTAGCCTTATAGGGAATCAATACTGGAGTGTGTGTGTGTGTGTGTGTGTGTGTGTGTGTGTGTGTGTGTGTGTGTGTGTGTGTGTGTGTGTGTGTGTGGTGGGGGGCGGGGCTATGACATGTCTGTAGCAGTCATGCAGTTTGCTGTCAGGAACCAGTTACAGGGACGTTCATCAGAACAAAGCTGGACTTGGTGATCAGAGTGATTCTGAATTGTGGTGAAGTGAACCTTTACCTTTCCTCCACACTGTCCTCCTACAACCACTACTACTAACCACTACTACTAACTACTACTAGTAGTAGTATTAGTTATTGTAGTAGTTGTAGTACTAGTAGTAGGTATTGTAGTACTAGTAGTATTAGTTATTGTAGTACTAGTAGTATTAATAGTAGTTCCTGCAGGTCATCCTCGACAGATTCAGTGGTTTTCCAGGCTTTTCATCTCCTGTCATTGGAAGGTCACAGGTCAGATTCCAGGGAGTAAAGGAGTACTGTACTGTACTACTGTACTGTACTGTACTACTGTACTGTACTCTCTCTGTCCAGGTGTGAACAGCAGTGTGAAGTTCTACTGCGAGGCGAAGAACGCCAGAGGGATCTCGGTGTCACGGACCGGCACCGTGCACATCAAAGGTGAGCGAGGCTGCAGGAAACCACATCACTCAGTTACCGTGGTAACCTGCCAGATCAGCTTTTAGACAGACTACATCTTTGTCTCTCAGCCTCACTGTGGTGTTCTTCACTGGTGTTCCTCACTGTGGTGTTCTTCACTGGTGTTCCTCACTGTGGTGTTCCTCACTGTGGTGTTCTTCACTGTGGTGTTCTTCACTGGTGTTCCTCACTGTGGTGTTCTTCACTGCTCTTCCCAGAGATCACCTGTCAATCAAACAGTGTGTCCAGTACTGTGACGTCTTCCTCCTTGGATTTTCTGTTGATGGAGTTTGAGTTCCTGTAGGTGGCGCTGTTTTCTTTGTCTGTTCAGTATTTCAAAATTAATTTATTTCCTCTCTGTCTGTCTGTCTGTCTGTCTGTCTGTCTGGCTGTCTCAGTGTTGCCATCAGCGCCAGTCGAGTTGCAGGTTTTGCAGATGGTGGAAAACAATGTCACGTTGTCATGGAAACTGGGATTCACCGGACACTCTGACCTGTCGACCTGCACCATGCAGGTAACACACACACACACACACACACACACACACACACACACACACACACACACACACACACACTCACACAGAGGGTGATGGGTCACGCTCTGGACCAATCAGTTAATAAATGCCTGGTGGTGGAACATCAGCAATTGATTTTAAATTTTGACCTGTAATTATAGCATCATCATCACCATCATCACCATCATTGAACACGGTGGTGAGATGCATCGTTCATCTGAGTTTTGATCAAATCCAATCAGAGATGTTGCATGGATGAACGAATCAATGTTGACTGATACAAATTCATCATGAGGGATAACAAAGAAATTCACAAAGCAAAGCAGTATGGGTAAAATCAGTTTTAAGGTAGTTTAAGAACTCACTCACGACTCACCAGCCGACATGAGAACCACATTCCTTCAGATTTATTCTGTTGGCCTGCAGGAATACTGGTTTCAGTATTTTCTAGATGTTTAACAACCTGAATCTTTGTAATGGTAACTGATCAAATGGATTATTGATTGTATTATGCTGATGATCCACATTCTCTCTTCTTCCTGCCCTCACCTCATCTCTATCTTTTCTTCCTATCCTTCATTAACTCCTCGTCCATTTAGCGCTGGGCGATATACACCCAGTGTCAAAGCTGATGCAACCAGAAGGTTAATTGTAGTTGAAAGTTTTCATAACTGTGGAAACACGACGACCATCAGACGTGGAAAGAGTTGGATCATCTTGTTTCCTATCTTGTGTAATGATGTCTTGGTCCACTAGGTGGTGACGGTGTCCTGTCTCGTCCATTTCTGTCTTGTCCTGTGTAATGTATGTCCTGTACCAAAAGGTGGTGACTTTCTTGTCATGCTACGTGTTTGTCATGTTTGTCTACATGCCTACAACTGACAGTCTGAACTCCAATGCTTTTTGATCACCATTTATCATATCATTTAGCAGAATCTAGGTTGAATAATCAATTAATCCAATATCGATCCAATATTTTTAAAATGTCACAGATGTCGGATTTATATAGAATTATTGCATAACAGGACAGAACACTAAGCTACACAGGACAGGACACTAAGCTTGCCTCGGCTGAAAATGTGTAATTGGTAGTTCTATACTTATCACCTGAAAATTAGTTTGACACTTGACCCCTCTGAGGTAAAGAACTACAGACCGGTTTCCCTTCTACCCTTCCTATCCAAAACTCTTGAACGTGCTGTCTTCAATCAACTGTCCTTGTACCTCCACCAGAACAACCTCTTGGATCCCCACCAGTCTGGGGTCAAGGTGGGTCACTCGACCGAGACTGCCCTCCTGGCAGTGACAGAGTCGCTCCATGCTGCTAGAGCGAACTCTCTCTCCTCTGTCCTGATACTCCTGGACCTGTCTGAACCACCAGATCCTCCTCTCCACCCTTGAGGGGATGGGTGTCTCAGGCTCTGCACTCTCCATGTTTGCATCCTATCTGACGGATCGCTCCTACCAGGTGACGCTGAGAGGGCCTGTGTCAGAACCATGCAGGCTCACTACTGGGGTTCCGCAAGGCTCGGTTCTGGGTCCTCTTCTTTTTTTCCTCTACACAACATCTCTTGGTTCTCCCACGACTTTTCCTAACACTGCTATGCAGATGACACCCAGCTGATCCTGTCATTTCCCCCCTCTGACACACAAGTGGAGGCAGCATTACTGCATGCCTGGCAGACATCTTGGAGTGGATGTTGATGCACCACCTGAAGCTCAACCTGGACAAGACTGAGCTGGTGTTCCTCCCGGGGAAGGGCTGTCCACACCGAGACCTGGCCATCACCATTGATAATGCTGTGGTGACGTCAACTCGGACTGCGAGGAATCTGGGTGTGACCCTGGACGACCAACTGTCGTTCTCGGCAAACATCGCATCAGTGACACGCTCCTGCAGATTCCTCCTCTACAACATCAGGAGGATTCTCCTCTTCCTCACTAACAAGGCAGCGCAGGTGCTCATCCAGGCTCTTGCCATCTCCCACCTGGACTACTGCAACTCCCTCCTTGCTGCCCCGGCATCTGCCATCAGACCTCTGGAGCTTGTTCAGAAAGCTGCAGCTCGTCTGGTGTTCAACCGGCCCAAATTCTCCCATACAACTACCCTTCTCCGTTCTCTACACTGGCTCAGAGGCCCCTGGGGGCCGATCTACACGATGACGGCTTTTCTCTGTTCTGGCCCCACAGTGGTGGAATGAGCTCCCCACTGATGTCAGCACAGCAGAGTCACTGCCAATCTTTCTTGAAAACCCACCTCTTCTAGAAACACTACCCTGACCCTTCCTCTTCTAGAAACACTACTCCGACCCTTCCTCTTCTAGAAACACTACCCCGACCCTTCCTCTTCTAGAAACACTACCCTGACCCTTCCTCTTCTAGAAACACTACCCTGACCCTTCCTCTTCTAGAAACACTACCCTGACCCTTCCTCTTCTAGAAACACTACCCTGACCCTTCCTCTTCTAGAAACACTACCCTGACCCTTCCTCTTCTAGAAACACTACCCCGACCCTTCCTCTTCTAGAAACACTACCCTGACCCTTCCTCTTCTAGAAACACTACCCTGACCCTTCCTCTTCAAGAAACACTACCCCGGCCCTTCCTCTTCTAGAAACACTACCCTGACCCTTCCTCTTCTAGAAACACTACCCTGACCCTTCCTCTTCTAGAAACACTACCCCGACCCTTCCTCTTCTAGAAACACGACCCTTCCTCTTCTAGAAACACGACCCTTCCTCTTCTAGAAACACTACCCTGACCCTTCCTCTTCTAGAAACACTACCTCGACCCTTCCTCTTCTAGAAACACGACCCTTCCTCTTCTAGAAACACGACCCTTCCTCTTCTAGAAACACTACCCTGACCCTTCCTCTTAGCACTTGCCTATTTGTCTTCACTTATTTGTCTTTGCTCTTGTTTATTTGATTTACTTATTTGTCTCATTTGTTATTTTCATTTAAGTTATTTTGCTAACTTACTGCTCTTCTACCTCAACACTGGTTCTGCTCTTAGTTGCTTGTTTAGGAAGGAAATGCACTTACGATTTCTAGTGACTAGTAGTTCTCTATGTTGAATGACGTTATTGTAAGCCGCTTTGGATAAAAGCGTCTGATAAGTGACTGTAATGTAAATGTAATGTAGTTTTAGAAAATGATCTTCATTGTTTTATCACGTACAACTACCTCCACCTCCATCTCGCCTCTTCTCCATCTTTACCTTTCTTCGCTTTTCTCCTCCACCTGTCCTTTCATCTCCTCTTGTCCTGCACCTTCTCTCTTTTCTACATCTCCTTTCCTCCTCCTTCTTTCTCCTCCTACCTTTAGTCAAATTTACTTGGAATAATTTAGTCACAAAGCGCTTTACAGAACGGAACAGTTAAAACAACAGTTAACAAATTAGAGGGTTAATTTAACCAGAGTCAGTTAGTTAACCTCCTCCTCTCCTCCTCAGCTGTTGAAGCGTTCAGGGAGGAGGAAGGAGCTTCCAGACCAGAAGGTGGTGGTTCCTCCTCACCTGCAGGTTCTGTCTGGTCTGAGGAGTCACTCCAACTACAGCGCCAGGGTGTCCTGCATTAACGAGGTGGGGGCGTCGCCCTTCTCCCCCTGGCTTCACTTCCAGACACCTGAATCAGGTAAAATACAGACACACGGGGGGTCTTCTCCTGCTACCAAGCAGCTGATCCAGGATCAGTCTGTTAGTCAGTAATGTGTCAGTAGAACCAGTTGACTGTCTGAACCAGGTTGTTGTGGTGTGTCTGTAGATCCTCCAGTAACGTTCTCAGTAAAAGTGATCAGTGTGATCAGGTAGATTTGTCTCCAAATGTAGGTTACTGTGACTCAGTAAACTGTCTTGTCTTTAGCCCTAGTCTCTACTCCAAAACACTCTGAGTTGGAGCTGGAGAAGAGTCAGCTAGTTCACCTGAACTCACTGGTAGCTAGCTAACTAGTTACTGTTAACATGGGACGACTAGCCACTGCTAACGCTAGCTTCTACTAGATACGTTAGCTAGTGAAGGTGTGATGACAGTGACAAGACCATGATTGTCACTGTCTCATGATGGTGCTCATGATGATGACCATTTACTGACTGACTGACTGACTAACTAACTAACTAACTAACTAACTGACTGACTGACTGGTTTACTGACTAACTGACTGGTTTACTAACTGACTGGTTTACTAACTAACTGACTGGTTTACTGACTAACTGGTTTACTGACTGGTCATGGTGAGCCTGGAACCTTCTCTAGGATGCAGCGAGGAGTTTTAGTCTTGAACAATGACGATGACGGTGTGTGTGTGTGTGTGTGTGTGTGTGTGTGTGTGTGTGTGTGTGTGTGTGTGTGTGTGTGTGTGTGTGTGTGTGTGTGTGTGTGTGTGTGTGTGTGTGTGTGTGTGTGTGTGTGTGTGTGTGTGTGTAGTAACCTGGAGTCTGGCCAGTAGATTCCAGTCCTCTTCGTACAAGCAGCCTTTGTCCGTGGCCTCGATCCATATCAATAGGCTGCTGCAGGAGCCACGCTCTACAGCGCCACCTACTGGAACACCGGGGAACGTCTTCATGTACATGGAGAATCCCTGTAGATTACATTAGATTACATTACGAGAGAGGAATTCTGGGGGTTGCAGCAGCATAACAGTATCACAAAAAACTAAATACTACAATAAAATACACAATAAAGATGAAGTAGAACCAGGATGTAGTACCGTGAATAATAACAATAATGTCCTTCTGTAACGTTTCCCTGTGTGTGACCTCGCAGTGCCCTCGGCGGCCCCCAGGAACTTGACCTTTGACCTGACAGAGCAGCAGCTGCTGTTGAACTGGGCGGAGCTCCAGGAGGAGGAGCTCCAGGGGAAGCTGCAGGCCTACAACCTGCAATGGACCCTGGGAGGAGAGCCCCAGGTAGGAGACACCCCATAATACCCACAGTGTTACCATAGCAGCCATCTATGTATTTCTGTGGAGTGGAGGGTGTGTGTGTGTGTGTGTGTGTGTGTGTGTGTGTGTGTGTGTGTGTGTGTGTGTGTGTGTGTGTGTGTGTGTGTGTGTGTGTGTGTGTGTGTGTGTGTGTGTGTGTGTGTGTGTGTGTGTGTGTGTGTGTGTGTGTGTGTGGCAGGTTAGATCAATAGTGGGTCAACCTGACTTACCCGTGACTGCACGTCATGAGGTCACATGGAAGGACTGACAACTCTGAAGTGTGTGTTGTTAGTGTGTGTTGTTTGGGTGTGTGTGTGTGTGTGTGTAATGACATCAGTAACTGTAATAATAATTATCTTGACCTCCAGAAATCCAACTGCTGTTTGTTTGGGTCGTGTTGTGTCTCATCACATGATGATGTCTCATCATGTGACATCATGTGGTGTCGTGTGATGTCATGTGGTGTCATGTGATGTCGTGTGATGTCATGTGGTGTCGTGTGACGTCATGTGGTGTCGTGTGATGTCGTGTGATGTCATGTGATGTTGTGTGATGTCATGTGGTGTCGTGTGATGTCATGTGGTGTCGTGTGATGTCATGTGGTGTCGTGTTCTCCAGGAGACTCTGCTGTTCAAGGAGAACGTGGCCCGTCTGTCAGGAGGAGGTCGGTTCTTCAACACCTCCTTCCAGGTGTCGGCCTGCACCGCGGTGGGGTGTGGCCCCTGGAGCCCGTCGGTGCTGGTGCTGCCCGCCTCCGGTAGGGGAGTGTCTGTCTGTCTGTCTGTCTGTCTGTCTGTCTGTCTGTCTGTCTGTCTGTCTGTATTTGTGTATTAATTGATTGATTGGTCCCTCCAGTCCAGGCCCCGCCTCAGCGGAGACACATGTGGGTTGGACTTGTTCTGGGCTTCCTGGTCGCCACCGTGGTCGGTCTCCTCCTCGCCGTCCTGGTTCGCCGCCGCGGCAAAGAGACGCAGTTCGGGTACGACCTCCAGTTTTGTTTTATGGAATTCGGTCAGTTATCTGACGTCTGTGGTTGTGGCTCCGCCAACCGACCGGTACACCGCGGTTTCGAATCCGACTTTCATCACATCACCTCTCCAACAGAGAAAATAATGATCCATCTGTGGCTGAGTCTGTCTGACTAACTGACTGTCTGTCTGTCTGACTAACTGACTGTCTGTCTGTCTGTCTGTCTGTCTGTCTGTCTGTCTGTCTCCAGGTCAGTGTTTAAGCCTCCAGGAACAGAAAGCTCTGTCTCCTTCACCACCGCTCGATCCTTCAACAGACAAACTGACCTGCAGGAGTCCTCATGTAAGTCAACTAGTAGTAGTAGTAGTAGTAGTAGTAGTAGTAGTAGTAGTAGTGTTACTGAACTGAAATTATATTTAAAAGATAAACACATTCAGTTTGTAATTCAGCGTTTCAATATGAGCATGAAGAATTCTGATTCATGCAGTTAAATACTCTGCAGACAGACAGACAGACAGACAGGGAGCTTCCTGTCTGTCTGTCTGTCTGCAGAGTATTTAACTGCACCAGACATACTGGTACCAGTATTGACAGTCGACTGGACGGACAGGATCACCAGCATGACTGACACAACACACACACACACACACGTCTGATTATTTCCACCAATCACAGTTCAGTCAAAACGAGGGCGGGGCCAATCAACTGGGTCTGATACTCAACTTGGGGTGAATCCCAATTCACCCCTTGGCCCTACCCCTCCGTTTTGCGCGTTCACATGAAGGGGTAGGGCTGTCCCAATACTCTATTTTCCAAGGGGTAGGGCCAAGCCGAAGGGGTTCGTACCCCTTCAAACGGAGATTTTTCAGAGGCACACTTCAAACCAAGGGCTACCCAGAATGCCCTGCGAATCTCTGGAAGTAACAGGAAGATCATGGGGACCGCTACGCTACCATCCGAAGTGAACCACAAATGTAGTATTTTCTTCGTTAATAAAGAGTTAAAAAATATTCCAACCGTGGTATTATCTTAGTTTAATGTCGTTTCAATGTATTATGGACCGTTTCTTTATAAAAAGCATAACAAAAAAATCGCTAATATGCCGATGTCTCTACTTCGTTAGTTAGTTACGTTACAACATTGTTTTAGGCTGATTTGTGCATGACAGTCCCGCATTTTGACATATTTACATGTCGCATTTCCCCTTTGATGGTATATGATGAAATATAACTAAAGTCCAGCAGCGAAGTTGCTGCACTTGTTCCGGCTCCTCTAATATCAGTGCAGACTGGCAGGGTAACGTTAGGAGCGGCTTGCTAGACTACAGAGCACCGCTAACGCTATTCTGTCATGAAGTGGACTGGTAATGAAGCAGTGGTCTTTTTTATTTGATGACTTGTTTGATCGATTGGTAGCGTGAAACGTATAAGTTGTGAACGAATCGCGAGCGTCCATGTTTTTCTATCTCCATCAGATGAACGGCAAATGTCACTGTGATAATACCATTGTTGCCATAGTAATCTCCGACAACAAACTCGTCCCGTCTGCTTTTCGATGACGTATCAGCGTCGAAGTGCGATCCCAATACTTAGGGAGATATTTTCTAGCCCTACCCCTTGGCCCTCGGGCCAAGCCGAAGCCATAGGGGTACAAATAAGGATTGGGATTTGGCCTTACTGTCAAGTGACTAACATGTCAGGGTCACCGGTAGTCTGTTTCTGATTGGTAGAAATCAGCTGTCACTCACATCTGTAAACCAATGATTTACTCACAAGGCATGTTTAAACATGTTCATATGGTCTGTGAGCTCAGTCGGGGGGGGTGGGGGCGGGGGATCGAGTGGATCCAGCAGGTAAATCAGCTGGTGTGGTTTCTGCTGCTGTCTCCCTCTAGTGGACAGCCTGGGGATCAACGAGGACCTGAAGGCCAAACTACAGGACGTCCTGATCCCAGAGAGACTGCTGACCCTGGGACACATGCTGGGGAAAGGTGTCACACACACACACACACACACACACACACACACACACACACACACACACACACACACACACACACACACACACACTTTTTTGACTGGACTGTTATTTATTCCAAAAATAAGTTACTTTTGTCATCAGCTCTAAATATCAGAGTTGAATCTTCCTCCTGATTGGTTGATTGGTTTTCCTCTTAACTAGCTGTTAATCTGCTGAGAGGAGAAATGGTAGAAAAGTTACTTTCTCTGGGGGGAAGTAATCCACTACAGGAACATCAGCGCTGTTTGGCTTCCTGATCGATCACAGGAGAGGAAACTGATTGATCCTGATTTTAGGAGAACAGGAAGTAATAGAGTAGAGTAACTAATTACTGCTCCCAGGGGGGAGAAGGAATATTACTTTTGAAATGAGTACTACGTTTGTTTTTTGAGTACTGAGCCCAGGTTGTACTAAAACATTTAATTAAGATATTATTATTTTTATTATTATTACTTTACATTATATTACATTTCTGTAACTTAATAGATTCATCGACTGGAATAAAACCAACTGATGCTTCAGCACCGTGTCTGACCGGGACACCGAGGTGGCGTGGCTCAGTGTGTACAAAACATACCACACACACACACACACACACACACACACACACACACACACACACACACACACACACACACACACACACACACACACACACCTGAAAGTGCTGACTAGGGAAGCTGCTGGATGTCGGCGGCGCTGCTCCTCTTAAAGTCACAGTGATCAGAGAAACATCATCCAAGCAATCTGATTGGTTAAAGACTCCTAACTGGTTGCTATGGCAACTCCTGTGGTAACTACTGGTAACTACTGGTAACTACTACTAACTACTAGTCAGTCATCTGTTTTTTCTTCTCATGTATGTTCACCACTGCGGAGAAACACATGTTGGTCACTGCTGGATGAAGTCCCCTAGAGGGCGCCGTGTACCATGGTACCATGGTACCCATAGCAACCGCAATCCCAGTGTAGAGCTCATCACAAGTGTGTGTGTGTGTGTGTGTGTGTGTGTGTGTGTGTGTGTGTGTGTGTGTGTGTGTGTGTGTGTGTGTGTGTGTGTGTGTGTGTGTGTGTGTGTGTGTGTGTGTGTGTGTGTGTGTGCAGGTGAGTTCGGCTCGGTGCGAGAGGCCTTTCTGAAGATGGAGGACGTGTCGGTCCAGAAGGTCGCGGTCAAGGTGCTCAGATGTGAGTCAGCTGGTCTAATAACTAACTAGTCCTCCTGGTTGAAGGTGGTTACCAGGGTAACCAGCCGCTGTAGTGGTTGGTTGAAAGCCTGGGTGGGTTTATCTGATGTTGTGATCCAGTTTGATGAGTAGATCACCAACATGACCCCTAACAGTGACGAGGTATAAGTGCGACCTTCATCGACCTCTAGTGGCGACCAGGAGGGATTACAGCACCGAGTTACTCTACATGCTGAGTATTGACTGATGGTTCCTGATCAATCTTTCGATCGGGTCATTAAACGCCTCAGTCAGATTCCTTTTCCGTATTGATCCCTGTCAGATATATTATGGTCTGTTTGTGATATGAGGCGGTGAAACCTGAATCATTGTCCCCTCCTGCTCCTCCCAGCTGACATCACTTCCTCCAGTGACATCGAACAGTGTCTGAAGGAGGCGGCCTACATGAAGGACTTCCACCACCCCAACGTCATCCAGCTCATCGGTACGACGCACCACACCCCGCTAGCTAGTCAGAACCAACCAGCAGTAAGGTCAGAGGTCACAGCACCTGGCAGCAGAGAGAGGTGAGGGGATCAGGTACAGGCTCGATGAAAGGGTTCAGGAAAACCTGGAAAAGTCATGGAACTGAAGTTTTGCAGGCCTGGAAAATGGAACATGTGTATCTACAGTACGGTGCTGAAGTCTGAGGTGTAAAAACATCTGTAAGGTGACGTTTCTCCCAATTTTCCCAATAAGGTTTTGTAGTTTTTCCTAGTCCTCTGTGAGGGTCTAAGGCTGGAGGATGTTGTGGACTAACCATGTACTGTTTCACATGTTGGCTGTGAAGCCTCAGAGACTGGAACATGATGAAGGGCTGTACAGAAACATGTGATGTGATTTGAATGAAACGTTACTAAATATCAAAACATTTGTAAAACACAGAAAACCAGAAAGTAAACATCTACGACCAAATGTGTATTTAAGACGTTAGCACAGTCCTGAGCCCTCTGATCCACTTCAGATCAGAAATGTCCTGATAGTTTTGGTCCTGAGAGAAATTAGACCTGGAACAGAGACTCTGATGGACCCTGGTCCTAGAGGACCCTGGTCCTAGAGGATCCTGGTCCTAGAGGACCCTGGTCCTAGAGGATCCTGGTCCTAGAGGATCCTGGTCCTAGAGTGACAGCAGCTGATTAACTAAATGGTTTATGAGGACTAAAGAAATCAGGTGGTTCAGCGTTTGAATCTCAGCAACACAACAAACTGAAATAAACTGAATGAACTAAATATCTGGATGCAGATCTCTAGAGGGCTTAAAGGGTGAACTGGTCTGGGGTCGGGTGGTTGATTGACAGCCTGTTGGGCCAATAGGTGTGAGCCTCCACCGGCGTCCCGGCCAGCGTCTGCCCGTCCCGATGGTCGTCCTGCCGTTCATGAAGCACGGAGACCTGCACACCTTCCTGCTGCTGTCCAGGCTGGGGGAGCGGCCTTTTGTAGGACACACACACACATGCACACACACACATGCACACGCACACACGCACACACATGCACACGCAGGCTCACACACACACACGCTCACACACGCTCACACACTCTGTTTTATATGAATGTGGTCATATGAATCGTGTTATATTATGAATGTAATATGAATCGTGTTGATGTTCTCCCGTGGCTCCGCCCCCTGCCCCCCTGCCCCGCCCCCAGGACCTGGCCCTGCAGACCCTGGTCCGCTTCATGCTGGACGTGGCTCGGGGGATGGACTACCTCAGCAGCAGGAGCATCATCCACCGGGACCTGGCGGCTCGCAACTGCATGTCAGTCTACCGGTGATCTCACTTCAGGGTCTTGAAGGGAGCTGGATCCACTGGTCAGGAGTCCAGCTGGCTGATGCAGGCTGTGTGTGTGTGTGCGTGTGTGTGTGTGTGTGTGTGTGTGTGTGTGTGTGTTGCAGGCTGAATGAGAACATGACGGTGTGTGTGTGTGTGTGTGTGTGTGTGTGTTACAGGCTGAATGAGAACATGACGGTGTGTGTGTGTGTGTGTGTGTGTGTGTTGCAGGCTGAATGAGAACATGACGGTGTGTGTGTGTGTGTGTGTGTGTGTGTGTGTTACAGGCTGAATGAGAACATGACGGTGTGTGTGTGTGTGTGTGTGTGTGTTGCAGGCTGAATGAGAACATGACGGTGTGTGTGTGTGTGTTGCAGGCTGAATGAGAACATGACGGTGTGTGTGTGTGTGTGTGTGTGTGTGTTGCAGGCTGAATGAGAACATGACGGTGTGTGTTGCAGACTTCGGTCTGTCTAAGAAGATCTACAGCGGCGACTACTACCGCCAAGGCTCCGTCTCCAAACTCCCGGTCAAGTGGATCGCCCTGGAGAGCCTGGCAGACAACGTGTACACCACCCAGAGTGACGTGGTACTACACACACACGCACACGCACACACGCACACACGCACGCACACACGCACACGCACACGCACACGCACACGCACACACACGTTAGAAAAATAAAGCCACTAAAACAGAATCTGGTCTGATGAACATGTAAAGGTACTCAAGACCATTTAAGGCCAGACCTGCTTTAAGACCTGCAGGCACCTGGTCCTCAGGGTCCTGAGTCCTGCTGGTTTTCTGTCCTACCAGCTGGTTCACCTGGTGTGGACTAGTCCTGGTTAGTCAGAGTGAATGAAAACCAGCAGGACTCGGGACCAGAGGAGCAGATGGTTTATGGTGTCATGGGAGGATTCAAGGAACTCGTTATTCAGTAATTACAGAACAGAATGGATAGAAACGTGTTGTTGGTCTGTAGTGAACAATACCAGCACAACACCCTGCTGGAGACCCTGACCTCTGGAGGTCAGTTTCCCTCCAGACAGGAGCGTGTTGTTATCAGGCTCGTACAATATAGTTCAGTAGTGAAGTCAACTGATTTCTATTGGATGATGTGGTGACAGAAACTCCACTACTCACTGTGGGGGGGGGTCATGTGGGGGCGGGGTCATGTGGGGGTCATGTGGGGGTCAACCCTGACTGTCTGTGTGGTCCCAGTGGGCGTTCGGGGTGACCATGTGGGAGGTGATGGCGCGGGGCCAGACGCCCTACCCCGGCGTGGAGAACTCTGAGGTCTACGAATACCTGATCAAGGGCGAGCGGCTGAAACGACCTCCGGACTGCAGGGACGACATGTGAGTCCAAGACCGGATCCGCCTCACAACCAGTACTCACACTACTGCAGAGGTTTGATCTGTCACAAAGTAATGACATCACAGCAGGCGGCCATGTTGTCCTGATGGATCATGTTACAGCTACATAAGAGCTCATCAGGAAATAAAATGTCTCCAGAATGAGACTTGAATAAGTGTCAGGTGAAACTGATCTATGGTTCTGTATCTATTGTGACTTCCTGTCTCCCTTCTGTATCTATTATGTCACTTCCTGTCTCCCTTCTGTATCTATTATGTCACTTCCTGTCTCCTCCCAGTTACGAGATGATGCACAGCTGCTGGAGCCCGGTGCCCAAGTGTCGCCCCAGTTTCCAGCACCTCATCGACCAGCTGGAGGCGCTGTGGCTCGGCCTGGCCCCCCCGAAGGAGCCGCTACTGTACGTCAACCTGGAGGGGGAGGAGGGAGGGCAGGGAGTGCAGGGAGGGCAGGGTGGGGCCTCCGGGGCGGGAGCCGGGGCCCCGGGGCCAGAGGAGGTGGCCTGGGCCGTCCCCTGGCAGCGGGGGGGGGGCGGAGGACGAGGAGAAAGACTGGCTGATGGTGGCGTCTGGCGCCGCTCTGGCCATCGGAGGGGGATTACCGGTACATCATCGGCCCCTGCAGCGCCTCAGAGGAGGAGGGAGGAGGAGGAGGGGGGAGGAAGGAGGAGGGAGTCAATGGACACCTTACAGGAGGTCAGGGACGAAGAGGACGACGTCGTCATTGAGGTGTGAGGTCTGATTGGACCAGACTGACCTACCACCACTCTGGCCTGGTCTCACTTCCTGCTTGGCCACTTGTGTTCAGACTGGCCCGCTGGCCTGAGGGAGCCGCTGAACAGGAAGCTGAGGATTCTGGGTATTTCTAGACCAGGACCGATTCAGACTACAGACACTTGAACCAACTTTTATAATATATATTTTAATTTTGCACGGTGGGTTGAACCGTTGGCCAGCGAGACAATCAGCATCCTGACCTTCAGTCAGACTTTGATGCACACGGCCGTGGCCTCTTTCATGTCCTCATTTTTCGTCACACCTTGAACTTTGAATTCCGCTGCAGGTTGGAGGCGAGCGAGGACCCGCCGGAGGAAACCAACCCTTCCTGTTATTGATCAGCTGTGGGGTTATTAATCTCTTTAACTTGAATAAGCTTGTAGCTGCACGGGACCTTCTGCCGCGTGAAGATTAACACTGAATAAACCCACAGTCACCGGTACTGTGAAGAGTATATGATGTAGAGTACTGTAACGAGTATATGATGTATTGTGGTGATGCTTCACAGTAACGCTACATGAGATCTGTTCTCAATATTTGAAGCAACTCGGCCTGCTGACATTGTGAAACCACTGGAGACGACCACACCTTTACCTTCCCGGAGCATTCCTTGTGTTGGGACATCAAGGGACATTACGTTTTAATATTTCAAATGGTTTTTCTGTATATTGTGTAATAAAATGGCGTTCAGAGATCCAGCCTGGAAGCATGTCTTCACGTGTCCTTACCTGTCTGTCTACCACCGTGTTCAGGTTCGTACAGAGCAGATGAATAAAGTATTATATGTGTTTTATGATTTGTCTGTCTTCACATCATACACACATTTCAGTCAGTAGCCAGCCTGGAAAATAAACCACGTACAGCTAACATGACATACAGGAAGGATCAACTCAAACCTGCTAGTCAGAGCAAAGGGCACAAAACAAATCAGTTCTAAAAACATGTTTCCTTCAGGAGCCCATCAGCCACAACATCTAGACCTTCACACTGGATTTATCTGAGGATTACTCCAGACCGGTCTGCTGGTTATATGAACTAGTTCATGAAGTCTGAAGACCACGGCTGTGGCGGCGGACGTCACGCGACCAGCAGAACAGCTGCTCCATCTTGTATTCGGGACAGAAACTGGGTCACCGGGAGCGAAATGTCCTCCAAGGAGAAGCTGTTCTCTCAAGATGGAGGCGCTGCGGGAGAGGCTCGCGCCGCTCCCGTCCGCCCTCCGTTACAAGGTCTGCACGTTTCAGTCACATTCAATACCGGTTAAACAGATTTAAATACACAAGTGAAAACAACCGCCCGCGAGACGTGATGATTTAACACCGAGAAAGTAGATTAAGACTTCTAACAGAGTTTAGATTCGCCTGTTCAAACCCGTTCAACGGCCTTCGTTCCGGTTCTAATATTGAAGACACCAGGCGCCGTTAGACCGCACTGCAGTTCAGTAGTCACGAGCTTACATTGATTAGCTGGTTGCCATTGTTTATTATTGCCGTACCGGTTAGTCGTTAGCCTAGGAGCTAACTTAGCCCCAACGGCCTCAAGATGTCGCTGCAGCTCACTAGTATTTACCTCCATCTCCAGTGTAAAACGTGTGGTGCAGAATATGCGGACATGAAACCAGACACGTGAAATGTATACTTTAAAAGAAACGTTAATCGTAAAAATCATTTTAACACGTCTAAGAAACAAACGTTTGCCGTTTCCGCTACTGCGCACGCGCAGTTATGCGAGTGTGTGTTGCCTCCAGCACGCGCAGACCCAAATTTAAAAATACGACTGGCGCGGACAAACATCGGTTACTACCAAACTGATAGTTCACATGAACACAGCCGTGCCACTAATTCTTGTTCGTACACGCGGCTGTGCCTTTAAAGTAACATGTGCCGCCCGTGTCTTTCCGTGACCAAGCTGCCGTGGAAACGGTCTACTGACGCCATTACACCCCGTCCGTGCTCCGCTGTTAGCCTGGCCCGCTGCCATGCTAACTGGCTAGCAGCTCTAGCGTCATGGCTCCAGTCGTCTGATGTAGGCGGGGATCATTTCACTCAACTGGATAGGAGGAACGTGTTCCTCTGATTAAAGTTATTTTCAGTGAGAATCCGTTACCACTATCATCCTTGTTGCACGAGCCCCACTTTGTTTACGTGGGGGTAAATGTACACATGCGTAAAGTTAAACCAGCGTCGTTTAGCCTGTCTCCCGTCCCGGAAGGCTTCCTGGTGGAAACCTGTCATGGTGGAATCAAACTACGTTGTAACACATTGACGTCCACGCCTGAGAAATACGGGATCCTGGTGTGGACAAAAATGCGCCACGGATTATATATAACCCCGCATCATCCACTTCAAATCGTCCTTTTGTCAAGATGGAGAGCGTTTTGGAAACCGACTGTGGTCTGGACCAGCCAGCTAGCTAACCCGACCAAACGAAACCACTGGCTATCGAACCGTCTCCACTTCCCCATGGCGATAACCAGCCTCCAGCTGTTAGCTCCAGCTACTGGCTAGATCCCCTAGCAGTCTATTCCACTACACGTCCGTCGGGCTTTAAACAAACTGCGGGTGTCTACGCTGTGCTAACTAAATCCTTTCAATGAGCTCTGTGGCTGAAGCCCTCTGTCTCCGTCTCCCTGCCTGTCTGTCCTCTCCCCCTGTCTGTCTGTCTTCCATACTTCGCCACAGCCATAACTGAACTCCAGCTGTTGAACTGGGTTCAATCCATCCACCTCGACGTTTATATTCCGTTATATCCTGACCTGACTCTCAGCAAAAGGCAGGTATCTACGTTAATATCTGCCTGTCTGATGCAGGCCAGTGCCGGTGACTTCCCGGTGGTAACGATCTTCTGACATCCAACAGGTAAACCTT
Source organism: Hoplostethus mediterraneus (assembly GCA_034670385.1). Classification (NCBI taxonomy): domain Eukaryota; kingdom Metazoa; phylum Chordata; class Actinopteri; order Trachichthyiformes; family Trachichthyidae; genus Hoplostethus; species Hoplostethus mediterraneus. The sequence continues at coordinate 1,915,921 of JAXDDW010000065.1, forward strand.
AAATGAAACGTCCCAAATCCGCCCCCCCGCCCCCGGTATTCCCCGACTGCGGTCCCTCGGTGAAGCCGATCGTTTTAGATCCCCGGTGTTGCTGCCCGGACCGGGGCTTGTTTTGAACCAGGTGGCGACAACAAGATGGCGACCGAGACTGCGCAGTACTGGAGAGGATGAAGACGGGCGGTGACGTTACCCAACAAGGACGCATGCTGTTTTTTTCCCCGCTAGAAAATAGACGATATTGTTTCGGGGTTGCGACGGGAAAAGAGGCGATAACACTCGGATGTAAATTACACCGTCGAAATACTCGATCTATTCCACCATGCAGAAGGTAATGCGTGTACGCTCGAGAGCACATGGTCACGGTGGGACGAGACAGACCGACGGTGTTTAGGAAGCCATGCCTGGGCTCATCCTGAGGCCTGGTCCTGGTCCTGCTAGCTGGCAACGTGCTGACTAAGGATCAGATTAACCTGTAATGCATTTCGGTTTCTAGATACTAGATGCAGAGTTCTCCAGGGTTGCCAGGCTCAAACACACTGAGAGGAAACTAATCCGACATGGTTATTGACTATAGTGTTACAACATCAATTTTCATCGACTTTGCTTCACCGATGAGGTGTTTTCATCAGGAAAACTTCAGCAGAGCACTGGTAAATACCGGACAGAACAACATTCAGTTTAGTTTATGCATGCATCATCAAGGGATGGGCACAGTCCAACACCTGTATGGCAATGCAGTGATGTAGCGGTAACAGTCATTGGAAATGAATGGACCTCCATTGGAGAGCAATACATCAAATGGGAATTCTGCACCATTGAATAGGAATGGTATGGTATGCTCGTTGCGGTTTGAATGAAGTCATCTCCATTGGGAATTCACTCTGGCTTGTGAATGGGTGTTTCAACCGGCACAGCTAGCTAAATCAAAAGACTGTAATTGATACTGTTGAAATAAATGCTGAAGTTGACGTCACTTCTGTCTATTCTAATACATTACAGGTTACTTGATGTAAGGAAACTAAGCGCACGGTTCCCATTCTGAAATATGTCGTAGAACTAGGTGACATTTATTCGTTGATTACCTTACAAGTACACCGTTTAGCACGCAAGATTTGTCAACCAAAATGACAGATGTGTATGTTATAGTTGCTTAGTGCTGCCAGGTGGTTTTCAACACTATTGCTTTGTTTACTCCCCTCTGTCTATGGAGATGTTAGCCACCTAGCCGCTAGTAAACCAGTGGTCTTGGTTAATAACGTCTGCTTCAGCTCCTAATAATGTGAAAAGTGAACAGGAAGTGTTAAAGTGAGGGGGCCCTGCACTAGGTCGTAGGAGACTGTAGGTTGAGTAGGTGAGCATCGGTTGTTCATGTCTTACGTTTGAGGAAACTTTGAGATCTTGCAGCGTATCTTTGTGTTGTTTGCTGCTGATAGCAAAATGGCTGTTACAAGACACGACTTTGTAGCGGTTTGTAGGTCTAGTGGCCGAAAACAACTAAAGTCGACAATTCAAGTGAATAACAGCTCAAGGTCTAATCAATAGATTACTGATTGCCTGGTTTTTCAGTTGAATTACCGTCTGCTAACTGCCCGCTAGCTTACCACTCAAGTTGAAACTGATGTCACATCTACATGGTGTTGGTTTATGTAATCAAAAACCATCCAAGGTGGATGGTTGTGACACTGCCAACAAGCTAACAACGATGCTAACAAGCATATCGCCATTGTAGCATCCAATGGCGACTCACTGACTTCTAGCCCTGATCCAGGGAGGTTCCTGTGCTGCTCCATTAAGATTTCTCGCTACGAGTCAATCAACTTTCCAAACAATCCAAAACATACCGGTTTCTACTCCGTTTTCCAACTAAATCTGACCCTAATATGCTGCTCAAACACATGCAAGGCGACATTAATGAATTTGAACCCATCTTATTGTAATTGTTTAGTTACTTTGATTGAGCACATCCAAACGGAGTCTTCCCGTTTACTTGTGCATAGGAGATGTAGCGTGATCCACCGCGGTGAAAGTAGACAAGTGAAGGATTAAGGAAACGTTTGGATAAGTGAAATTCCACATAGATTTTATCCTATCAATCTCTCAGAGCAGCACAGGGCCCTTTGGGAGAGACAACAACCGATACAATGGAATATTCCCAGAGGGTTTTGTACCAGGGCTAGCTGACTGCTTACTGTAGTGCCAGTAGTGTTGCAGCAATAGAGAAGATGTATAGCAGTGTTAGCATGCGATTGGTTGGAGTTCAGTTGCAGCCAACTTTCTGCATCAACTAACAAGAAAACAAGACAACCACGGTCATCATCGGTCAACGTTTCTTTGCTTTTAGAAATGAATGGTTTCCTACAACAGGCAAATCTGGCACTTTCCACCTGAAAAGCTATTGGCGATGTACCTTGCACTTGAGTCACTTTTGTTATTTGGTGTATTTTTCATATTCCCATGGATAACTGGCCAAACGTAGATGCCGTAACATGGTTTTGGTGTCAGCCAATCAGAATCAAAGAGCAAGGGCTTCTTTCTAGACCGACGATCAACAATCATACAAGAGAAATCCATCAGAGGAGAGAGAGAGACCAATTTCTCCACCGACCGTAGATAGACCAGAACGCAATGCAGTAGCCAAAATAGACCAAAATGCAGTGCAGTAGCCGAGATGGACCAGAATGCAATTCAGCCACAAGACATTTTTTGAGTAAGGGACTGGAAAGAACAACTGTCTTGCCGTTACTATCGCTCTCTACACATGCGCATAAAACCCACAGCTGAGTGCAAAAGGTCCAGGCATGTTCTCTGGGGGTTGTCAAAAGTCATGGGATACGTAGAAAATCACTAACTCAAGTAGAAGCACATGAGGCAGCTTGAGGGAAAGTGGGTTCACCAAAATTAATTGAACATTAATTGGAATTACTTGAACATCACAGATGAGATCTAACAGTGGAAGAGGATCTGCTAAAATGAACATCAAAATCTTTAAAAAAGTGAAAACGAAAAGTGATTTGTGCTATTTTTATTAGTATTAATAAGCAGCCCATTACCAAATGATACTGATGTAAATGTTAGAATATTAGATGAAAGGGTTGTTACATGGGAACTGGGAACGTCAAAGGAGCATGGAGGGAGGAAGGAACTTCTGGCTCGTAGGGAAAATGCATCCTGAAATCACCATAATCAGTTTAAATATAGCGTTCAGATGGACAGTGCACGCTAACTTGCACAGCAATATTTGTAAAGCACACTACTTAACAACAAAAAATGAATACTATTTTTCTCAACTCCTTAGCAGAGTTTGGACCATATACACATGCATTCATGATATCACAGTTATATAAGAAACCTTTGATGGGGCAGAAGTTATAGCAAGGTATAGTTTCCATTTTACCCAGTCATATTTCACTCAAAAAAAAAAAGCATAATTTGAATGCAAGCCCCTTTGGGGTCCAGTCTGCCCATCACATATGGTCGAAGTAACTGAATGAGACAATTGGCATGACCCTTCCCTAGTCAAAAGGACTCACCAATCAGAATCAAGTTAACCCCTACAGACTTTGAGTTATTGGTCATATCCAAATACCTTTCGAGGATCAAAGTGACAGGGACAGCACCAGGGTAGAGCCAAGACATCTTTTTATCATTTGAATAAAAGCATAACATTTTGAACTTGCCTTGAGGATTTTGCTTCAGAAGCAGTAGACAATGACAAGTAGTTTAATGACTTTCTCGTTCTGAATAACAATCTGTTGTTTTTCAGAATGCCGACCTGAACCATCGTACAGATACAGGCGGGGCCCCCCTGCCTTTTAAATGTCTGTGACTTGTTCATGGCTTCTAAGACGAAGCAGAAGGGCATGGTGCTTCAAGAGGAAGGGGCAACTGCCCCTACAGCAGCGCCTGCAGCTGCCCCTCCACCTGCATGCTTTGTTGTCCTGAAACCAGGGAAGGCAACTGAAGGCGGGTTGGAACAAGGCAACTTTTTAACCAACAAAGACGCAGACATAATGGCAAAATCCAATGTGTACTCAACAAAGGAACTTGTCAAGGTGTCTGCAATACTCCCCACAATGAAACATCCTGCCAAGTCTAATCCTCAGCCAGACAACCTGTCACCAGATAGCACTTGCAAAGGCATCAAAGTGACGCTGGACAACAACAGCATGTGGAATGAGTTCTTCAGATGCAAAACTGAAATGATTCTGACTAAACAAGGCTGCAGGATGTTTCCTTACTGCCGTTTTCGTATCTCTGGCTTGGAGCCATCCAAGAAGTACTCGTTAATAATGGATATCCAACCTGTAGATAACAGTCGTTACAAGTGGACTGGGCAAAACTGGCAAGTCGCTGGGAAGGCGGAGCGTCATGTGAAGAGTCAGCCATTTGCTCATCCCGAGTCCCCAACAACAGGCCAATACTGGATGCAGAATCCAGTGTCCTTTTACAAACTCAAGCTCACCAACAACGTCTCAGACCAAGAGGGGAATATTTTCTTACATGTGATGCACCGCTACTTGCCACGACTGCATGTGATACCATCTGACAAAGCTGCTAAAGACCTAATGCTCAATGGACCCCATGTTATAACATTCACTTTCCCCCAGACTGAGTTTATGGCTGTCACGGCATACCAGAACTCACGGTTTGTCCAGCTTAAAGTTGACTACAACCCGTTTGCTAAAGGACTGAAGGAGGAAGGATCCAGTTCATGGGCCCTGAAGCTGAAATCAACCACTAGCAAAGACTCACACAAAGAAGGAGGCACAACAACAAATGAGCAGCATCCTGTGAAAAAGAGCTTGAAGTCTTTGCTTGCAAACCATAAGCCTAGAAGCTCAAAAGTAGTGGACCAGAAACCTTCCACTCCAGATGCCCAGAAAACCTCCACTACAGACAAAGACCTGTCGTCTGCCAAGGCCACTGGGGAAAGTTCTTGGTAAGAGCACTTAAGTGGGGAAAATGCCTTGTTCTCCTAACTCTATAAAACAGTGAATTCGGAGGGAAGCACATGAATGAAGACCAATGTCTTATGAATGTCCATTGGATTATTTCAGAGAAATTAGTGGTGTTTTTTTAACATGGTAGGACCATTGTTTCAGAGATATGCATGTTACAACTTGATGCTGTTTTGTCAACTACTGCATCTGTTCTGTTCCTTTACTCTTCTCCATATAATCTTTCATTAGGGGTTCAAGCCCTAGTGTTCCTATGGGTTTGTATTAATTTCCAACCACTATTGTTCAATTTTCCATGAGATCAACAAGCTAGTGTGTTGAGATTTTGCAAGTGCACAGTTAGTACTAGCACTTCTGTTCTATTAGTCAATACTAGTGCTTGGTTTTGATTGGTAAATGTGGGTATGTAGTTTATCTAAACAAATTCATGGGGTGTGTTTATAACCTATAGTATGTATTCCAAATGGATATAATACCCTGTCATGACACTAATGTGTTGTTTTTTTCGCTCCTCAGCAATAATACACGTCCTGCTCAGAAGTTATTTTCTGAACTGATTCGGGAGGCTCATGTTTCGCTGAAAAGATGCAATTTGGATCAATTGTCCATCAATAACAGTACTTCTTGCAGAATTGAGCAAACTGACATTAAGAACACAGACGTCAAAAGCAAAGGAGAAGATGTTGCTGAAAAGGACAAAACGCAGAACTCCTCTGTGGACGCTGACTGCAAAAATAAGACTGAAGCGCAACCTGAGGAGAATGTGAAGCCACATAAACGGCCTGCACCCGTTCCTCTGCCAGCCCTTGCTCTTTTTCTGAAGCAGCATCGGCTGAAACCCAGGCACGCCAAGACCAGACCAAACTCTCCGCCAGCATTCCCACCCGAATCCCTATTAGCAACTTCACATTCTACGGCAGTTCCTGCTGTTGCCAAACCAACTGATCTTTCAAAGGATGTCAGTGGTGAAATCACTAAACTTGGCAGCCAAGCTTCTAGTCGTACTGGTTCAAATCTTCATCCCGCTGACAAAGTATTGAATGTTATTGGTCAAGCAACTGAAACAGGTTGTCAGGTTTCCAGTCCTTCATGTCAAGCTGCAGTTCCTGCTGCAGACCTTGGGGGACCTAGAACTGATTGTCTGGTCTCAGTTCCAGTTACTGAAAGTCCAGCCCCAAAGCCATTGGTACCAGATGGTGCACCAGTGTTACCTGACTCAGATCAGCTATTTTATGCCCCTGAGACAACTATATCTACCATCTTCTCATCTGTTACCACCTTCTCTCCATCTCCCATAATGTCATCCTGCCTTGACACAGTGTTACCTGTCCCTAACACATCCCAAACACCAACCTTTACAGAGTCTACCATACTACCATCAAGCCCGTCCACCATGAAATCTGACTCCTTACTTGATGACTCTGAATGTTCACTGTTTCGCTTTGAGCCTTTGTCACCTGCCAGTTCACCAGATCCTTTACCTTCCCTGCCTACATCTTTAGCATTAGAGCTTAACCCTGCTCCCTCGGTACCTACTTCAGAAGTTGTACCACCTGGACAGTTATCACGCTGTGAAAATTCTGCCATATCTGTGTTGAAATGGCATACCGTGCTACCTCCCCCTGACCCATTCTTAACCACATTTACGTCATTTCAACCCACACCACAACCTCCGCCATTATCTTCCAGTACTCCACCATTGTTGCCTACACAGATTCCCTCCCACCCTGGCCCACAGGTTCTTGTCACTGGCACAGCCTGTCCTCCCTCTGACCCAGCCACATCATTTCAAGAAAACGATCAGTCATTACCCTTCCCGGCAGAATTGTCTCCTCTCACTCTTCAGTTACCACTGTCTCCAACATTTTCTTCATTAGATGGAGATGCATTGTCGCCAACACCTTCAATTGCAGACCTTGTGCACTTTTTTTCTACCGATGACGACCTAGGAATGGAGGTGGATTTTTCTAACACTGAGGCAGCGCCAGTTCCCTGCCCATCTCTTAGTACTGTAACAGTCAGTTCTCAGCAAGAACAACCACCTCCAGCCAACAAGCCCCAGAAATGCAAGAAGAAATCGATGCAGGCGAGGCCTGCTCAGACAGATGAGGCTCTGAAGAAGGGTGATGGCACTGACACTAGCATGCAACCCAACCTGGAGGAGGTGGAGGAGCAGTTATTTGTCTCTTTCACATCAAAGGTAAAATTAAAACTGTTGTCTTTGCTAGTGCAGTGGATGGTGTGAAAGGTGAACTGCATTTCATAACACCAGGGGCCAAATGCATAAATGATGCATACACACAAAAAGTGTGTGTACGGCACTTTCCACAATTACAATAATAAAATCCTCCAGTGGGATCACCTCTCGTCCTCCAGTGGGATCACCTCTCGTCCTCCAGTGGGGTCCCCTCTCTTCTTCCTTTGCTTTCCTCAGTTTTTACAACCATTACTTCAACTTCACAGTCTGAAATGTCGCTTCTTCACACTCTTAAGCCATTTTCTTTTCAAAACTAAAATAACAAAGATGGACATTTATATTCAAACCAGGCTAGTTGGATATGTGTCGGAATCCATTTATGGTAAATTGTGGGCGTGGCCATAAGATTCATGCACGTGTGCACAATTTCAGGATGATTGAGATTTATCTGGAAACGCCATGACCCACTGGGTTTTTATAAATCTGATAAGAAGACTGCGTACGCATCTTTCCTATTTTTACGCTTAAATATATTTATGTTTTATGCATCTGGTCCCAGATGTCACAATACAGGAGAATGTTTTGCAATTCGGTGTCTCTTAGTAATGCGTTTTTGGTTTGTTTTGATAGAAAACATAAATTTGGGATTATGTTATGTAACAGTTTTAGCGTTGTTGTTATAATCAATTTACATACAATACAAATGTTATTTATAAGGATCATTTAAGCTCTCACTTAATATAACGTATATACCAAGAATAAAAATCAGAAATCACATTTCAGGAAGCCCTTAAGCTTCACCTTGGGGACACATCTGAAGGTCCAGGGATGATCGCACAACCTCAGCAATCCACTGAGGAAACAATGAATGGTAAGCAACATGGACATTGTCACGTGCTGGTGTATTACTATGTGACCTAGCTTATTTGATATCAGCCCATATGTTAAATGTTAGACATACAATGATAAACGTTTTTTTTTCCAATGTGAAAGAGTCTATTTCCCTTACTTCAATAAAAATGGATCTTAAGAAGCTGTTTTCCGCAGCTGAAACTCCAGAGAGCCTGGATGAAGAAATAGCTCCCTTGGAGAATGTTCTCCTGAGGGACATGAGGCTCATGAAACATAGACAAGTCATCCATCCTGTGTTGCAGGAAGGTGAGCTATCAGTCAAATGTTCAATGTAATTAGTTGCATTTTGTAGCCCATGTGGGCACAGTGTTTCAGTGCTCGTGAATTGTGCTCATATCTGCCATAATAAAGGATTGACAGCTTGACATTTTTTACCAATACAAATCAATTAATGTAACTGTTGTGTGTGCCATAAACCTGATAAGAGCATCTGCTAAATGTCTTAAATGTAAACAAATACCATTTCCCACACTGTTATGCATTGACAGCCTTTTTCTCTCCATAATTCATAAAAACTAGTTGGACTGAAGATGAACTTGCTGGATCCAACACTATCCATTGACCTGCAGTACCTGGGCGTTCGTCTGCCGATCCCTCCACCTGGAGTCTGTCTGGAACCACTATCCGAGGCACTGGCTCCATCACAAAGTTAGCAGCCTCATACTAACCTACCAGCAAGATAGCTCTTTAGCTTGCAGATACCTGCACTCTCTTGAGCTGGCTAGCACGAAATGTTAACATATCATGAATCCATTTTATTGTATCTGAAGGACAAATGTCTGAACATGGCAACATAATGTGACAAGTACCAGACTAGAGATGTTAACATTCAAATATAAAAAGTGGTCATCCTATCCAGTGTAGACGTCCATCAGGTCTGACTAATCCTGATTGTTCCAGGTGTTTCTTCTGCGTTCGTGTCCAGGACAGGGAAGACAACAGATGTGACCCAGATTAAAGGCTGGAGAGAGAAGTTTGCTCCGTCAGAGTCTTTGTCAACTCCTGCATTATCCAAACCTGAAGGTAATTACATTATTGATATATTGACTTGATTATTCAATGAGTAGTTTCAAACAATGGGCAGGAAGCAATGGGGCTTATGGGAAATGTAGTCTTAATGTGGAGAAACACTAGCACTAACATTACCATGCTACCACTCCACCATGGTTTATGGTAATTATACCAAGGTAGAACTAGTAATCTGGTAATGATAGGATCATGGTTAAAATAATACACATAGCACTTTCAGACAGCTATTATAGCCACTCATAGCCAAGCTATTTTCTCCGCCAACACCTGCACCTAAACAGCACAAGCTGTGATCTCTCATTTTATCTTAGACTGCACATTTCTTGATCGTCTGTTAAAATGTGTAAATCTGCTGATCTGTGAGAATTCTTTCTCTTGACAATAGTATGATGAGGACATTGTATCTTTAATGTCTTTTTCCTATTCTTTGTTGCTACAAGAACTCGACTTCACATCAGAGATCAATACTTAATCTTGTCTTATGTTTATTTTGTTCATATGTGTTATGTTCTACAGCTGGCCCCAGCTCAGATGTCCCCAAGAAGAACCTGTCGGCTTTCTGCAGTGACATGCTGGATGAGTATCTGGAAAACGAGGGTAAGCTGATTGACGAGCGCGCCGCCAGCTTCTCCCAGGCGGCAATGGAGCCGGTGGCATACGAGCTTCCCACCAGGAGTACTAGCTACGTCCGCACCCTCGACAACGTTCTCAAGAAACAGCCCCTAACCTCCCCCACATCAGCCCTCATATCTGGCTTTATACCTCCCTCTAAGAGACCTAAACTGTCCCCCATGGGGCAGAAAAAGTCAAGAAAAGGAGATGGGAAGCAGAAGGCAGCAGCTTCTAAGCAGAACAAACCCAAACCAGGAACCGCAGCTACTGTTTCATCGACTTCACTCAGTCCCGTTCCAACACTTCCTGCAGCGATACCTGCCCCTAAACAACATGTGGTCCAGTCCCCGTCTCTCGTTAAGGCCAATACGACCCATGTAATCACATTCCCTTCAGAACACACAGCACCCGTTACTGACACAACTGACCCTGTCATAAGGTCAAATAAAAATAATTTCGAAGCCACCCCATTAGATCACACAGCAACCATCACCCATGTTTCACAGGATCCCACCTTAAAGAAGAGAAAAAAACTCAAAGCCAAAGCCTCATCCCAAACCCTCAGTCCCTCCACTCCATCTCTGGGGGCCTTAGAGGACCTGGCCCCCCTGGAGTCGGACTCTGAGCTGGGTAATGCTGCTGAACAGAGCAGTGAAACGTCCACACCCGATGCCAAGCCCCTGATGACCAAGGCCCTGCTGAAGCAGAAGGACCTGGAGGACGGGGTGGTCTGGGAGGGCCGTCCAAGGACCTGCATCACCGAAGAGCGAGCAGCCATAGCTCTGACCTCACTCTTCACCTTAATGGTAAGATAGCAATAATACCCAAAAGGCCATTCTTTACTATGATTATAGATCACGATTGTATGATTGTAAAAAGAGCACCCTCTAAGGTATTATGGCTTTTATTACATTAGTCATTTTCTTTACAGTCATACAGTCACACTTTTATCCAAAGCGACTTACAATAAGTGCATCAATGTAGGTAGAGAACTACTAGTCACCAGAAATCATACGTGCATCTCCTTCCTCAACAAGCATCTAAGAGCAGTGCTGAGGTAAAAGATCAATAAATTAGATACCTACTTTTATTAAGCAAATAAGACAGGTAAACAAGGAAGGGTCAGGGGTAGTGTTTCTAGAAGAGGAAGGGTCGGGGTAGTGTTTCTAGAAGAGGAAGGGTCAGGGTAGTGTTTCTAGAAGAGGAAGGGTCAGGGTAGTGTTTCTAGAAGAGGAAGGGTCAGGTTAGTGTTTCTAGAAGAGGAAGGGTCAGGGTAGTGTTTCTAGAAGAGGAAGGGTCAGGGTAGTGTTTCTAGAAGAGGAAGGGTCAGGGTAGTGTTTCTAGAAGAGGAAGGGTCAGGTTAGTGTTTCTAGAAGAGGAAGGGTCAGGGTAGTGTTTCTAGAAGAGGAAGGGTCAGGTTAGTGTTTCTAGAAGAGGAAGGGTCAGGGTAGTGTTTCTAGAAGAGGAAGGGTCAGGGTAGTGTTTCTAGAAGAGGAAGGGTCAGGGTAGTGTTTCTAGAAGAGGAAGGGTCGGGGTAGTGTTTCTAGAAGAGGAAGGGTCAGGGTAGTGTTTCTAGAAGAGGAAGGGTCAGGATAGTGTTTCTAGAAGAGGTTTTCAGCCTGCGGTGAAAGATGGGCAGTGACTCTGCTGTCCTGACATCAGTGGGGAGTTCATTCCACCACTGTGGGGCCAGAACAGAGAAGAGGTACCAACATGTGTACTGAAATGTTTCTCCAATGACATGTGCATTCATAAGAACGCAACCAATAAAAGCAGCAGCTAGAATTATCTGCATGGTTGGGATGCATCTTTACAACTTTACAACAACTACCTGTTGATATTTAAAGGAAAAGGTTTTGGTGTGCTAACCAGATGTGTTAACAACAAGACAGTGATGGTTAGCTGACCAGATACTATGGTTAGCTAGATAACAAGCTACATGATCTAAACACTAAATCAATCAGATGGATCAGTGATGAAATGATCAGTTCAGTAGAAACAGACAGAAATTAACCATGAAGATTCAATTCTGTTGAGACAGAAACACAATCAGCTCTTCACAGAGCTGAGGACATCCAACATGGCCGCCAGAGGGGGCGGGGCTACGTCTCCTGAAAGCCTTCTTTACCTCGTGTCCCTGCTGTGTCTCCTCCAGGGCTTTGTATGTGAGAATCCCACGGCTCCCATCCGGCTCGTTAAGCGCCGAGCCCCGCCCTGCCTTAACGAGTTCTGTCGGCTGGGCTGCATTTGCTCCAGTCTGGCCCAGAGCACCAGGATCACCCACTGTGGAAAAGCCCACTGTATGTTTGGCTGCAGCTGCCTGAGGCAGAAGGTTGTTCTGCTGAAGAACCTGGACGGCCCTGACTCCAGCCCCTCAGACCAGGGCACCAACAAGAAGAGGAAGAGGAAGAAGAGGATGAAGATGGCCTACAGTAAGTACCTGCACCAGCGTTATGGTAACATTATTACTTTTCCCAGTAACGAGTAGTGTAATATTTCAATTTTAATAATAATATTAAAGTGGCAGAAGTAATCTATGACTTTTATTGACTATGACTTGCAACCAGTAGGAATTACAGCAATTGAATGGGCCAGAAATAAGTTTTGAAAGCCAGAAACTTCAGCTGCTGGCCAAGTAATCGATGAGTCATTGGTATTGATCAACAGCCGTATCAACCCCCCGCAGAGATATTATGGTTCTTCTTGATCAGTGATCCCACAGCTTAATCAACATCCTGTTCTTAACTCCTAGTTGTAAATAGGATTAGATTAGGTGAAACTTTATTGATCCTTGTGGGGAAATTAGGTCATTGCTGTAGGAAATGGTAATAACATACAAAGAAAGAAGAATAGGATCTAAATAAGAGCAAATGTGAGGTATTAAACATGAATTATGTACAGGATTGCCAGTTGCCTGTGAATATTGTAATATGACTTCCTGTTGTCTTTGACTCGTAGTTCTGAAGGAGGGGGACAGCGTTTCCCAGCCTGCCCAGCGGGTCCGGACCTTGTGGAGGAAACAAACCGGAGACAGAGATCCAGAACCGATCCACATCCCAGAACCCGTCTACCTTCCCTGGACCGCCGTAAGGACACTGAGACCCTAGAACCAGACGAGCCATCATGTGTATCCATATAACTCAGATTTAGCTTTTCCATATAGTTAAAGGGGTATTCTGTAATATTAAGTAATCTATTACCTCTATCAGTGGCCAGTAGGACTTAGACAGCTGATTCAGCTGAATTTATCGCCTCCAACAACCCCCCCCCCCCCAACCCTTATTCTATTCTACACACCTAGTGAAATGATGGTGGATGAAAGTTATCTTCCTGTGCTTCCAGGACGTTGGTGTGGATAAGAGCTGTGCCAGGGTCAGAGGTTACAGAGGCAGGAACACCCAACAACGCAATCCCAACACCTATGCCGAAAAGGTAAAGCTCCTGATTGGTCTGATATATACTTTATATACAGGGGGTGGACAAAATAATGGAAAGGCCACATTGAAAAGGACTTTAACTTTGAAGTAAACAGGCCAGTCAGCTTTAAAAGAGATCTGACTAACAGAGATCCAAAGAGGCCAGTTAGGACCTGCACCCAGGCCTTATCTGCGTCTTTTATAAGACATGGTTGGTTGACCAGAAAAAGACTAGATACCTTTCAGAAAGGTTTGCTAACAGATTGAAGTGTTTCCTCCAGGAGGGACGTGGCCAGTCGAAAGCCAGGAAGAGGAAAGATGCTCCACCTAAGAAAGCCAAGATGAAATCCTCCAATCCACCAGGTAGGTTTGACATTGGCGTTTGACTCCTCCTGTCTCTTTCTTCCTACCTTCCTTCAGTCAATCCCCAGGGCGAAATACACAGTGGAACATAGACATGTAGTTGACAGACGTTGAGTAAACCAACTGGTGGTTTTATTAGTGTTTTGACGCTTTATGAGTTGTTCAGATGCGTCAGTATTACCAGAAGAAGAAGCAGTAACACTTTCTAATCATGGCTTTGTTCTGCAGCCGACTCCCATCAGCCAGATGAACCTCCAGAAGTACGCGACCCAACGCCGTCAAAACGGTTGGCGATCATGGCAGAGTGTCGGTGGCGTAGCGACGCCGACCGCAACCACGTCCTGAGAAAGGTTTGTGAGGCGATGGCTCAGGACAGACTCAACCAGCCCTTCTGGGTCAAAACCTTCCTCGTCATCCCACTGAGTCAAACCGTGGAGGAGGAGGCCGACGGTCGCTGCATCCACTACAAAGTCCACATCTCTGAACCCAAACTGGACCCATTAGCCACACCAGCACCAGCAGGACCACAGGACCACGACAAACCGACAGAGGTTGGAGAGAGAGAGGTGGGGGAGGAGGAAGAGGAGCATCTGGAAGATTGGCAGAGGGAGGTGGAGGAGGAGGAGGAAGAGGAGCATCTGGGAGATTTGAAGAGGGAGGAGGAAGAGGAACGTCTGGAAGATTGGCAGAAGGAGGTGGAAGAGGAGGATATCGAGGAAGAGGAGGATTCACCAGATGCCAAGGAGGATGATTGGAGGGAGAAGAGTGGAGAGGAAATGAAAGACAGAGCACAGAGGACGATGAGGATGAGGATGGGTCTGCCTTTTCTAACCGGAATCTCTCCCGCCGGCCTCCTCTCAGCCAATAGGAAGGAGCCAGGTGGCACCGACCACCTGGTCCAGGTAAGCGCTCCACATTTGGTCATGATGACCAGATCAACAGTATTAACTCATGATGAGCCACAGCAGCAGATAGTAACAGGATACAGCAAAGAGCAAACAGGGTGTATTAAAACAACACGAGAACATATATCACCATATCAAGATATAACCAATATATATATATATACAGTACTGTGCAAAAGTCTTAGGCACGTTTAAAACAAATCCGTACAGCGAAGATGCTTCCAAAATGAACTTTCATATATTGTGTTTACTCTGCTTGCCCAAACTCGGCATCTACTGCAGCCCAACCGTCCTGGTAGGGGGATCCCTCTCTGAGTAGCCCCTCCCTCTCTGAGTAGCCCCTCCCTCTCTGAGTAGCCCCTCCCTCTCTGAGTAGCCCCTCCCTCTCTGAGTAGCCCCTCCCTCTCTGAGTAGCCCCTCCCAAGGTTTCTCCCAATTTTCCAATAAGGTTTTTGTGGGAGTTTTTCCTTGTCCTCTGTGAGGGTCTAAGGCTGGGGGATGTTGTGTACTAATCATTTATTATTTTCACATGTTGGTGCTGTGAAGCCTTAGAGACTGTAACGGTGATTAAGGGCTGTACAAATAAATGTGATTTGATTTGATTTTAGAAATAATAAAATTAAAAGTTCCTAAATATCAAAATGTGACTATAAAGAGCAGTAATGTAAAGAAAAAACAAAGAAAAAGCATAGAATAAATAAAAATCTAGGGCCAAATTCATATTAACAAATCTAGGGTGCCTAGGACTTTTGCACAGTACTGTATATACATATATAATCAATAAAAAAATGAGAATCTGAAGATAAAACAAATGTGACTTTACAGCATATTCACATGAACTCTCTTCAGGTCCTGAAGGAACCTAAAGACCAAGATGGTCAAATTAAATGTATTAATATTTATTTAAGAAACCAGTTTGTCACAAGAAATACAAACAGATAAAATGAGATAAAAACACATTTGGTTTGGGGTTAGACCAAAGTAGAGTAGAGTACATGGTAACAAGAAAGAAGCAGTATACAAACTATCAAACATCAGGGTTTCTGCGGGTCCTTAAAAAGTCTTAAATTCAATTATTCAAGGCCTTAAAAGGTCTTAAATCTTTAGTGATTGGTGATGTCGAGTTACTTTAGTGTGTTGCCATTGATGCAAAATGTATAGAGATCTCTGTTACTTCAATGGTTGAAGGGACGGATTTGTTTTTTGGCAGTAGAGTGAAACCTCACTCGCAGCTTTCAGCCCGATCAGTGAAAAACACAAAAACACAAAATACGGTCAAATACTACTGCCTAGGTTTTTTAATTTTTGTTGCAAAATTGGTCTTAAATTGCAATCTTAGTGGCATTAAAAAGTTCTTTAAAACTCTTACATTCAATTATTCAAGGCCTTAAAAGGTTTTACTTCCATTTTACTTCCTGAAACCTGCAGAAACCCTGGAAAATATTCAGGCTAGTGCTTAGCGGCAGTACAGTTGGTAGTGGTAGTAGAACAGTAGTGGTACTGGTAGTAGTAGTACAGTTGTAGTGGTGGTAGTAGTAGTGGTAGTAGAACAGTAGTAGTAGTAGTAGTACGGTAGTAGTGGTGGTGGTAGTAGTAGTGGTAGTAGAACAGTAGTAGTAGTACGGTAGTACTGGTAGTAGAACAGTAGTAGTAGTAGTAGTAGTAGTAGTAGTAGTGGTACGGTAGTAGTGGTGGTGGTAGTAGTAGTAGTAGTACGGTAGTACTGGTAGTAGAACAGTAGTGGTGGTAGTAGTGGTGGTAGTAGTGGTAGTGGTAGTAGTAGTAGTGGTAGTGGTAGTAGTAGTAGTGGTAGTGGTAGTAGAAGTTGCTTCAGAGGTTTTTCTTAAAGTTCTGGGGAAAACACTTAATACTTACATTTTTAAAGATAGATAGATAGATAGATAGATAGATTGATAGACTGATAGATGGATAGATGGATAGATGGATAGATAGATAGATAGATAGATAGATAGACGGATAGATGGATAGATAGATAGATGGATAGATAGATTGATAGACTGATAGATGGATAGATGGATAGATATTGCTTATCGGGTATCAGCAGCTTCAACTGGTTTCAGTATCAGCCTTCAGCATCAGTCCAACCCTCACCAGGTCAGGTGTGTTCCTCCAGGTGAACGGTAAGCTCTACCCTCTGGCCAAGATCCAGCTGGGGGAGATGGGGGCGCTTCACCCGGCAAACCGGCTGGCGGCCTACCTGACCGGCCGGGTAGGACCCGCCAGGCAGCAGCGAGGTCCGACCCCAGCCTCCTCCACCTCTCAGGCCGTCTCCTCAGCTGCCTCCGTGGTCTCCGGTGTCACCACCACCTTGACCAACACTCAACCAACATTCACACTGCTCAGCTTGCCACCCGGGTCTACAGGTGAGAAAAACATCTGCCATTTTTTGGAGGCTTTCATCCTTATGTATTTTAACCTTATGATACCTTGAGAGTATGAACTTTAAGTATAGGTGGAACTTCCTACCCAACTCTGGCGGGAAAGGAAAGGTTATAAGGCTTCACAATTCACACATCCTAGACACCCCAGAACAGAAAGTATGGAAAATAGCAGAGATGTTTTTCTTTCATCAAATGATTTTGTCGTAAACAGACATGGTATTGTCGTAAACAGACATGGTATTGTCGTAAACAGACATGGTATTGTCGTAAACAGACATGGTATTGCCAGCAGCCACCTGACGGACTGTTCTGGTCTGGTCTGCATTAACCAGCCATCATGTGGAGTCCTGTTCTACTCTAAACATCTAGTTGGCTGCTAAATAGTGACATTTTGGAATGACAAACATAGTAGCTGTAGTCGGAAATCGTCGCTGTCGGGCAGAAACCTCGTATCTCCATATTTTGTCATTTTTACTTTTCTTCATAAATCAGTGCTATTGGTCACTCTTTACGTCTGTGTGTGGGTTTCATACATTTTTAACCAATGAAAAGTATTAAAACAAGCCTGTGACTAAATCTCGTAACTCCATTGGATCCTCACACTGTCGGCAAAACCTCATAGCTCCACCCCATCTCCATTTTGAATTGTGCCGCAAACAGCTGAGCTGAAAGTAAACGGTGACAACTTTACGAGGCGATTTTGTTTTTTTTCATTTCCTGAAAAATTACGGTTTTGGACATAGAAGGTTTGCGCCCGACAGCGACGAAATTCTGACGTCCTGCTAGGAAAGTTACCATGGACTGGCTGTTGAAGTTGGAAACTTCACATCAACATGGTGGCATCCATTGTAAACACTGCAAACATGTTTATAGTCCTTTAATCTATCAGAACCTGTGTGATAAAGGGTCAAGTGCTAACTAGCTAGCTTACGTTGCCAATCACCCTTGACATTACATTACAGTCATTTAGCAGACACTATGACACTATGGTTGACACTATGTGGGGATCGAACCCACAACCCTGAGACTGAGAGTCTCACACTCTACCTACTGATATTGAGAATTAGCTGCTGCATGGGGACCAATGGGGAACTGGACTGGACCAGTGGCACGCACAAGGTTGAAACTATGACCTACCAGCTGGGAAGTTCTAGCATTTACCGCTCAACCACCCCATCTCTGTTCCACAGTGGTTCAGCCTACAGTGGAGAAGGCTGACCAATCAGGTTCTGCGTCAGTGTGGAAGACAAATAATTACAACTAAAATTCAAAATGTGACGGTAATGATTTAAAAACGACATGGCCCAATGAGTGGCGGTGATACATCATTTTCACCCACCCACCGTTGTCCGACTGAATGAGTTCAACAACTGAAGTGTGATCCAGGGGTTAAACTACAGTCTGTTACCTTCAGCCCTGCTGGGTCTTTCTGGCTACAGTCTGTTTGTCATTTGAATGTGATGTTTAAAATCTGATCTATTTTGCACCAATTTCACCAAGACATCCAGGCTGCATTCACACCAAGCATGCTTGGAGCAGTTTATTCAAATTCTGGAGTGATAACTTAGTATAGTTGGTTCGTTTGGCCTGATGAGAACAACTCCATTCACCAAATAACCAGAGGACCGTCTCAGTCCTCTAACGAGAGAACTGTGGTGGTTCGTTAGGAGAGAGAATGGGATCCAACCAGCTACAGGAAACCACCCCAGAACACAAGGCATTATGGGTAGAAGAGAACTGTGGCGGTTCGTTAGGAGAGAGAACGGGATCCAACCAGCTACAGGAAACCCCCCCCCCTCAGAATACAAGGCATTATGGGTAGAAGGAGACTCGGTCAGTCATGTTCAGATGTTTCTTCATGTGTTCTTAACTGGTATGAACACCAGAGAAGAGCCGACAAGTCCATCATGGTAGATCAAGTCAATTGAACTCAACCAATCAACCAGCTGCTGGGGAGTCATGGGACTTCTGGTTGGCTTGTGATTGGTCAGTGTGAACTTGAACCAGCCAAATACTAAAATACTACAAAGTCAGCTTTTCTACTGGTTCAGACCAAAGAGAAGCAACTGTAGGTGGGATTGCACCCTTACCGTACTTCTCCTCACTACATCACCCTGTTTCTCTCTGTATTCCAGACTCGAAGGCTGCAGCTACCCAGGTGACCCCCAGTGTGGTGTCACCTCTAAATCCATCCCCGGGGACAGCGGCTCTCAACAAGCCCCAGGTGTTGATGGTTCAAGTCCCCGGGACCAGCGGGGTGATTCCAGTTCAGGGCCTGGTGACCCAGCAGCCCCCGGCCCCACCCGCCACAGGCCAGAGAATGGTTCTGCAGACCGTGCGAACAGCGCCAGGAACCCAGTTTTACCGGAAGCTAGATGGTAAACTGGTCCAACTGGTTCCCCTCAGCCAGCTGAGGGCTGTCAATCCAAACCTGGTGGTCCAGAGAGGTGAGTGGAGAGTGAGAATGAGAGACTTTAAAGGGCCCATATTATGGAAAACTGTTTATTCCTGGCGCTTATACATGTTCCACAGGAAATTTCTTCCCTAAGCAGCTGTGAAAATTTGATATTTGGAAGTCAAACCGTTTTTCTGTATTTTCCTTTTTCACAACACGTTGCCAAAGATAGGAGAGAAACGCCACGTTTCAGAAAATGAGATCAGCTCTGCATCATCAGGATAAGTCCCGCCCCTCTCAGAGCATGTTGAACAACCCCCCAATTAACGCCACACCCCCAATTAACGCCGCACCTGTGAGACTGTGTATGTTTGAGCCGGAGTCTGCAACACTGAGCGTTCGTTCTGGAGCGGCCGCCATGGTTAACGTCGTCAAGTTTGTTTACCTTTAGCAGCATGGGCGCTCTGCTCCCGCCCCCACCAGGTGATTGGCCGCCTCACTCCGTGCTCCGATTGGTCGTGAGGCGGACAATCAGAGCAGTGCTCATTACATACAACCTCCACGCCCTCAAAACAGCCTGTTCTTCACAGTGGAAAAAATGAGAAACTGAAACACATACCACAGAAGCTGGTTTTAGGATATAGACTTCACAAATGTCTTGTAAAGATGCCCAGGAACAGTTTTAAATAGCCCAAATTAGTACAATACCCCCGCTTTAAAGAGCTGTAAATGCTGTAGTTTCAGAATCCCCCATGGTCAAGGTGATCTGGGCCTTCAGGCTTTTGGGGTCTAAAGCTTTCAGGGCCTTGAGAAACTCTTGTCAGTCTAAATGGAGTGAAGCTAAAGGACTGAGCGCTCCTTTGTGGTCTATCAGTGAAGGCTAATCTTAATGGTACAGGATACCAAGACATTTTAGCCAGTAGTGGTGCAGGAATGAGTCCTAAACCCCGGAAGAGAGTTAGCATTTTTTCATTTCCCGGTTCCCTTATCTTGAAGTCAATGGGTTTTTTGAATGGGTTTTTGGTTAGATGCCTGAAATAAGGTCTGTGGTTAACACAAGATTAAGAGGTTTTCACGTTTTGTTCTACGGCATAAAACACGTCAGTAAATACCCCACTCTTGTATGTTGAAGTTTTTACGTGTCTTAATCAAGGCGGTTGCTAACAAGTGGCTAAATGAGACTACAGAGGTTGTCGGGGACATTGAACGCATCACGCCGAACACGCTAACTCATCTACTCATCTACTCATCTACTCACTAGTCACTAGTCACTAGTCACTAGTCCTCCTTTACAGCCTCTAGTTGTGTTCCAAACTATTCTAACTTACAACTTGTAGATTTATCAGTTAATAGTATTGTTAGTGGTGGTGATGTTGAAGTCATGTGACCATGGTGTAGTTCGTTAGCGTAACGTTAGCTTTTTACTTCTGGTGATTGCATTTACGCTTCAAAAATCATAAAGTCGTGTTAATTTGGGAAGATTATCTTGCTGAACAAAACCTGTAAGTATCATAAACTTTTGTTTGCCACAGAGTTTATTTTCTGCAATAATCCAAAATCCAATGCAAAAATCCCATTGTTTTTTTGTGGAGGGAACCAGGGCGATGCTAACTTCCAGGTTGGCTACAAAAATACATCATCCCTTCACCGCTCTATTGGGCGCTTCCAACTTTGTGGCAACAGTTTGGGGAAGGCCCTTTGCTGTTCCAGCCTGACTGTGCCCCTGTGCACAAAGACTGGGATGTCCAGCAAGCTCATATAGGTGTGATGGTCAGGTGTCCACTGACCTTTGGCCATATAGTGTAGTATTGCACAGGAGAGGTAGAAAAATCAGAATCAAAAAAGTTTATATTTTTGTTTCCTTCATTCCCTGACCATCTGTCTTGCTGTGTCTATCTGCCCCCTAGCCCCAGCCCCCTCCTCCACCCCGGTCCTCCCCATCACATCACTACAGCGTGCAGCGGTCACCATCAGCAACCAACCCAAGCCACTGGCTACCATAACAACCACCATGGCCACCACAGCCTCTCTCTCTGGCTTCCAGGCCTTCTCCGTCCCCTCCCTGTGTGCCGCCCTCCCGCGCAACTCTGGCTTCCTGGGCCAAAAGGGGATGTGCACCTTAAAAATCATCCCTACCTGTGGCAGCAAGAACCCTTTAATCGTCACCTGTCCCAAAGTTCCTAGCCAGCCCCAGACAAAGGTTGTGACGGCGCCATCGTTCACCCTCCTCCAACCGCCCCAACCAACCTCGACGACTCTGATCTCCCTTAAACCCTCTAGAGTTCAGGGGGCGGAGCCTGGTGTCAAAACAGTGACTGTCTCCACTGTCCAGACTGGTTCTGGTGGAGTGGTAGACTTATCCAAGGTGCTTCCTAAGAAACCAACCCAGGCCTTGTCTCAAGAGTCTGCTGCCCAAAACCCAGCAGGGAATCCTAGCAGCGCTACTCCCCAGCCTCCAGCCGCCCTGACGGGGTCTGTGATCCAGGCAGGCCAGGCTGTAGCCAGCAGAAGCATCCCATCTTCACCCCATCCCCCCATTGACCTTACTACCCCTGGGAGCCCTGAGCTGGCCTTTGATTTGATCGACCTGGACATCGTCTGTGTTGACGATGAAATGGGGATCACCACCGATGAGACTGTGGATGGGGCCAAGATTGACAGAGCAAAGCCCTCGTTGAACAGCAGGGAGATGAAGGACATGGAGGTGGTGGACTTGGTGGAGTCGAGCGATGAGACGGACAACTCCTCGGACACCATCAATGACTCAGACATTGACATTGACAGTGAACAGGATCTTGCTGCACATATCGGTGGAAGATCAGTAAGTTACAGAATATATTACAGGGGAAGTATATTACGTAGGGGTGATGGGAAGTGTTTCTGGAAAAGATGAATTCAGGTACAAGACTTTGAGGAGCATGATACTCCTGGTATGTTGGAACATTCCCATAGCACACTCATGTAAATGTCTTAGCCTCTTAGCTTTAAGGAATGACAAATGTCAAAAAACTACCATGTGCGTCCTGTAATACTATGTTATTGTGTGATATGATTCTGATGTACAGTACCAGTCAAAAGTTTGGACACACTTACTCATAGAAAGGGTTTTTCTTTATTTTTACAATTTTCCACTATTTTAGAATAATAGTAAAGTCATCAAAACTGTGAAATAACACAAAAGGAATTATGCAGTGACCAAAAAAATTAAACAAAAATGAAAAAACTATCTTATATTTTAGATTCTTCAAAGTAGAAACACTTTGGCATTAACAAGCAAAGAAATTCCACAAATTAACTTTTAAAGGCCACAATCACTATGTGAGTCTTTAAAATGATGATTTAATCATTGTGGTTCAACATTCTCCACCTCTAAAGTCTAAATGAAAACTACTTGTTGGGGGTGCATTTCAATTTAATTTAAATGTAAGTTTTGAAAATAAATTCATACACAGGCATCAACTTCTCTATTTGTCTAAGAAAATTTCAAGCATTTAAGCATCAAGCCTTTATATCAAAATGTCTTTAAGATCATGAGAAACAAAAACAGGTGTGTCCAAACTTTTGACTGGTACTGTATGTTTTCCCTTTCCTCGCTACAGAAGAGCGTTCATAGTGCCTTGGAGAGGAAACGGAGGGTGGAGTTGGCCAGACGGTTTCATGGGCTAAGGAAGAAGCTGGGACTGGCCAGTGAGAAAACTCCCAAGATTGCCATCCTGATGAAGGTCAGCCTACAGCAATGCCTACAAACACAAACAAAAACTAGAAATGCATTTCCCGGGGAAAATGCGTGGGATTGCTGTACGGGCAGACCGCGAAGCCTATGTGACTCGGGTGACTACAAAACACATTGAAGGTGGTTGCCGGGAGGTTCTGGGCCATTTTTAGGGTGTTCTAGGCCAGTGCTAGGGTGTTCTAGGATGGTGCTAGGGTGTCCTAGGCCGGTGCTAGGGTGTGTTTAGGGTGTCCTAGGATGGGGCTAAGGTGTTGCTAGAGTGTCCTAGACTGGTGCTAGGGTGTTCCTAGGGTGGGCTAGGCCATTGCTAGGGTGTTGCTAGGGTGTCCTAGGATGTTGCTAGGGTGTTTCTAGAGTGTCCTAGGAAGGTTCTACAGTGTTGCTATGGTGTCCTAAGCCGTTGCTAGGGTGTTGCTAGGCTGTCCTAAGCCGTTGCTAGGGTGTCCTATTCCATTGCTAGGGTGTCCTAGGCAGGTTCTACAGTGTTGCTATGGTGTTCTATGCCGTTGCTAGGGTGTTGCTAGGGTGTCCTAGGATGGTGCTAAGGTGTTGCTAGGGTGTCCTGGGCAGGTCCTAGAGTGTTGCTATGGTGTCCTTAGCCGTTGCTATGGTGTTTCTAGGGTGTACTAAGCCGTTGCTAGGGTGTTGCTAGGGTGTCCTAGGATGGTGCTAGGCTGTCCTGGGCTATTGCTAGCGTGTCCTGGGCCTGTCCTGGGTGTCCTAGGTGGATCCTATGTGGTTTATATGTCATTGGTAGGGTCTAATATGCCATTGTGCGCCATAATGGCCGCCCGGATCCAACATGGCGGCCTTGTAGTACTACTAGTAGTAGTAGTGGTAGTATAATGTTGAATGAAGTTGAATGGAGTTGCATTACAAATACATTGAAGTCTATGCGAGTTCAAAGTACATGGAGGTCTGTGGGTCTGGAGCCAAAATGGCTGCCAGGATCTAAAATGGCGGCGTTGTAGTAGTACTACTAGTAGTAGTACTACAATGTTGAATGAAGTTGAATGGAGTTGCAATACAAATACATTGAAGTCTATGAGACTACAAATACATGGGAGTCAATGGAGAGTTCGAACTCCATTGATGTGTATGGGGGCACAAATACATGGAGGTCAATGCGTTTCAGAAAGTACTTCATAATTCCTAAAGTACTGCTAGGATCTCTTATAGTCTCTTAAGATCTCTTAAGTCATACCACCTCTCCCCCGATATGTCGGCACAGTTTGACATATTACACGTGCATGTCGCTCGAAAACTGCGGGACAAGTTACGCGCCGACCGCGTTTTTAAAAGTCGGGTTTTTCTGCGATAAGTCGGGAATCGTGCGAATTTCAGCCCCCATTTCTAATTTCCATACCGAGTCAGATAATTTGGAACGTTTCGATATCCCAACCACGTATGTGCCACACACGGTTTTCGCTGTACAGGTGAGCAATTTTTTCCCATTGGTTTCAAGTCATTTGGCACACGGAAGAATAATAATAAGCCGGGCGGAGTACAAGAGTGGGTTTGCTGTTTCACAGCAATCCCACTAATAATTTACTTTCTGTGTGTTATAAAGGTCAAAGGTCCTGGCTGGGGTTTAGATTTCAAATTGACAAAAATGAGGCTCATACAGTCCACTTCTGTATCAACAATATTTTTGTCAAGTCATTTTTCTCGGTTCCATTACTCAAACTGTCACTGTTCTCTGGCTTGATAACAAAAAGCAGATTAAAAAATAATCAAAGAAGTCAAAAAGCTCATTATTTACACAAAGTACTGGGAAAGGATCCTGGCGACGAGGAGGCCTAGCACTTTATTGTGACTGTCCCTTGAGGGAAAATTGTGTTGATCCCTGCCAAAGTGTCCTTGAGCAAGACTGAACCGTTACTTGCTCGCTGATGGCAAGTCGAGTGTCAACTATAAATGCCTAAAATGTAACTTTTGCATTGTGGTACTGTA
The DNA here is from genome assembly GCA_034670385.1 of Hoplostethus mediterraneus. Classification (NCBI taxonomy): domain Eukaryota; kingdom Metazoa; phylum Chordata; class Actinopteri; order Trachichthyiformes; family Trachichthyidae; genus Hoplostethus; species Hoplostethus mediterraneus. Next base: position 1,940,796 of record JAXDDW010000065.1, read on the forward strand.
GTAAAATGTAGTATTGTCCAGTATCTATTTAATACCACTGGTATTAGAAGTGGGGGTGCTGGGTTTGTACCATCACCTTGAATTCAACACTAAGATCCATCCGCAGACCTATTTATTGTTATATTGGGTCAAATAGTAATTTCTGATGTTCCCCTTCAGGTTCCTGGATTAAAACTGATTGCATGTAGAAGCATCTTTATTCAAGTCATGTCAACTTTGTTAATTAAGTACAGAGAATGGTTTGTTAGAAGCTCTTTATAAATACAGATACAAGAGACAACACATCACAAAGAGATTTGCTTTCACCAAAACCAAATGTCAGCCAATGTCTCGTTCTTCCAGGCCCAGCACGAGATCCAGGCTCTGAGGAAGACCTGGAGGAACCTGAAGGAGAAGAAGAGGAAGCTTAGGAAGAAGAGGGCAGAGTACATCACCACCATCGCCAAAAGGACAGGTAAACTACACAGCATGGCCACTTCATACTTTCCATGGTCATGGAAAACCTGGAAAAGTTATGTTTTCCAGGATGGTCATGGAGTAGTCTTGGAAAAGTCATGGAATTTGATTTGATACGAAAATGTGGGAATGCCTTGCTCAAGTGCACGTTGACAGTTGAGGGGGGGGGACTTTCCTCATTGCTGGGGATTCAAACCGGCGACCTCTCGGTCACAAGCCTGCTGTGTTGTGATGTTTGTGTTCCAGGAGACAGTGGAGAAATCATCTACAGGAAGGTTCAGAGGTTGAGCTGCACTCAGAAATTAGCCGCGACGCTGTCAGAGGAAACGCCCGGACGGGCAGGAAGTAAGCCCCCATTGGACGTTGGTGTGATCGAAGTGGTGGATCTGTTGGACGAGACGGAAGAGCAGACCGATAATTCATCTGACGAGGAGAACGTTGTCGCCAAGAAAAACGCCATCAATGTAGGAATATAGAGAAGGAATACGTGTCTGTCAGTGTGATGTATTTACGTGGCTGATGCCGCATTCATGTGACGTTTGATTTACCGGGAAAAAAAACGGAGCTGCCGACTGGCATAAACACGGGTTAGGGTTAGGGTTACCACAAACACGTCACGTTCAGATGTTTCCAGTCTGACATCAGAAAATGTTTCATGATCTAAAACATCAACGGTCACCGTCAGGTTTTGGTGTCAGCCAATCAGAATCAAAGAGGCAAGGGCTTCTTTCTAGACCGACGATCAACAATCATACAGGAGAAATCCATCAGAGGAGAGAGACACTGACAGGAGATAGACCAGAATGCAATGCGGTAGCAAGATAGACCAGAATGCAGTGCAGTAGCAAGATAGACCAGAATGCAATGCGGTAGCAAGATAGACCAGAATGCAGTGCAGTAGCAAGATAGACCAGAATGCAGTGCAGTAGCAAGATAGACCAGAATGATACTTTCAAGCTACTTCTCAAATGCATTGAACGTCACAAAGTGATGATATCTAACGGTATGAGAAGAGAAGTTTTACCAACCAGGCGTCCTGTTCTTCCTTCTTCCAACACAACGTGAATGTGGCATGAGGTGGATCATGTACGGCAGTAGGTCTGTCGGGTTTGGTTAGAAAACAGATGCGTGATCACCAAGCGTACCTCAACCTCCGCAGATTCATTGAGTTTCCTGTCCATGTCACAGGATGTCAGCGATGCGGAGAGTGTGGACATTGAGACGGTGGAGGACTGCAGTCAGCCGAACCTGGTTCAGAGAAGTCTAGCATTGGTGAAGAAGAACCTGGACTCACGGTAAGAAAGAAAACTATCTGGTATCTGTTCGTTTTCATGGGAATATTGATGATGATCATTCTGTCTTTCCCTTCACTTATCATTCAGGGTCATTCAGGGTCACAGGAATATTTGTTCCATCTATTATCAGGGTGCTGTGACCTCAGACCCTTGACCTCCTTACTATTGGTTGCTTGTAACGTTGGTCATGCAGGAATTTAAGCTTGTTCTACTGTTGACCTCATTAGCTGTGATGCCGATTTAAGATGCATCCGATTAGAAAGGCTGCAAATTGCAAAATAAAAATCCTCAGTATTGAAAAAAACATGATGAACTCTCTTGTGGCAATCAGTGGCCGACCAAAGAGAACTGATATTTTGAATGAGGCGCCTTAGTTAATAGTTTTCTTTCCAAATGGATTACATTACATATTTTAATGATTTAGTTGATGGTTTAATCCAGAGTGACTTCCCTCAAATGAAGCCTTCAGAAGAAGAAGGATGTCAATCCACTCCAGCAGCCTGAACCTGAAAGTCCTTGTCCTTTATTTCCTCAGCAGGAACAGTTTGAGTGTGAAGAAGACCGTTGATCAGCAGGAGATCACGGTTTGCTTCAAGGATCTCAGTTTGGCCTTGAACATCAGCGCAAAAAATCCTTCCAAGCGTTTCCTCCTAGAGCAGGTAAGACATTATATTATACATTATACATTAACCGATGGTTATAATGTACATACATGTTGGAAGAGGGACAATAAAAAGAAAGATAGTATCATCACTTCTTTTTTTTTTTATCATTACTTCTTAGGGCTGTCGCGGTTTGAAATTTTCCCACCGCGGTTGTGTATGTGGATGTGGTGGTACTGACCTTTTTTTTTTTTAATACATGTGAGTTTACCCACGATCAGTTCAGTGTAGTTCACTGTAAGACACTAGCGGGTCCTAAGAACAGGAAAAAAATGTCCAACGTCGTGGGAGAGCGTCCGTCAAAGCCGGCGGCGACCGGCCGAGCTCCGCAGGTTGCAGAAGGTCTGACCAGTCGGGGTTGGGGCAGGACGCCCTGGAAGCCCGGCGGACTGGACCAGCCTTGGAGCACCAAGGCTGGTCCAGTCCGCCGGGAGGGAGGAGGCGCGAGTCGGGGAAGGCGGTGCTCTTCACGGCGGTCAGCGCCAGGCGGGTTTATATCGCTGCAAATAAAACGGCCTGCTGGCCAGTTGACTCTCCTCCTGTCTGTCTGTCTGTCACGGACCCCGGTACTGTGGCGAGGCCGGCACAGCCTAACTTACAATCGTTGTCATAAATGGGGAAATAAACTACTTACCTACTAAATACCAAGCGTCTTTCAAATCAATCACCTTAGTTAATTATGTTAACCAGCCAATGCGCACGCTCGTAAATTCACTAAAGCTCACTAAACACGGCGAATGTCAAAAAGCTCTTGGTGGCAGGGAGATTACCAAACAGAGCAAAGTGTATTATGTGATAAAACACTCATGATACTAGCCCTAAAGTGTTGTTTTCATTTTAGTCATACTTTACACCAAATACACATGAATATGATTCATTTAATAATCAAATCGAAAACAAATAATAAAAAACTTCCAAAATACAGGTGGTTTGTTTTCCATCCGCGGTGGTGCGGTGATGCGGTTACCACGACAACCCTATTACTTCTTCCTCCCTGATCTTTGTCAGAATCAGAATCAGTTTTATTGCCAAGTATGTTTTCACAGGGTAGTATGGGTCTACACAGTGTTCCTACGGTAATGGAAAACCAGGCCTCGAAAAGTTATAGAAAATGCAACATGGTCATATAGTTTTATAAACGTGATGTTGCTGATCTTTTCCTCCAACCAGTGAAATGTTGAATGTTCCAGCTTGGCTGCTTGTTGATCCACTTCCCTTTTGAGGAATAAAAACCCAGATCAGAAATGTCCTGATAGTTTCGGTCCTAAGAGACAGTTGAAGCAGAAATCAGACCTGGACATTCACACCACATGGTCAACGGAGAACAGAGACTCTGATACTGGTCGTGGAGATGCTGGTGTAGGTCCTGGAATAGTCTGGGAAAAGTCCTGGAATTTGATTAGCAAAAAGGTGTAGGAACCTTGTTAACTAAACAGGTTCTACATGGTGACCAGGCTTGTACCATAGCAGAACCGTTTTTGGTGCTTTGATTGGTAAAAGCTGAACAATGCAGGAGAAGAGATACAGTAGTGTTTGCTGTTTGCTTCAGGCCTCCAAGGAGATCCAGATGCTGCAGTATCAGGAAGGAAGGCTGGAGAGTATGAAGCATTGTCTGAGCCAGCAGAGGGCTGCGTATATCATGGAAATCTCCCTCCGATCCGGTAAGGAACCGCATCTAGAACTGGGAAACCAGCCAGCACTCGGACTGAAATATGTCTTCATTCAGCTATCACAATGACCACGTTTCAACTGGACAGTCTTGATGATGCTGTCTAACTGGGACACGTGTCCAATGTGACCACTGATAAAAGACCAGTTTTCCAGAGTGCTGGTTGCTCTGGGTTTTTCCAGCCTTTTGCTTTGTGAATAGTTTTAAGTTGAGTTCCTCCATCGGCTCATTATCTACATTTGTACAGTGAAAGAAACCTTTGCTTTCCATCCTGCAGGGAAAAGTGAGCAGCGTATTCTCAGGAAGCTGCAGCATCTTTCTGCCAAGCAGAGGAGACTGGAGGAGGAACAGGGTAGACTCAGAGCTGCCGAACCACCAGAGGGCAGTGCAGCCAAACAACCACTGGGGTGCAGTACAACCAAACAACCACCATGTGGCAGTACAGCTGAACAACCACTGGCAGACAGTATAGCCAAACAACCACCAGAGGGCGGTACAGCCAAACAACCACCTGTTGGCAGTACAACAGAAACCCCACCAGGGGGCAGTAATGGACATAAATCGCCAAGCACCAGACTGCAAACCTCCCTCTCTCCTCCCCAGGTGGGCCCTCTAGTCCAGCCCCAGCCTCCCCTTGAGGAAGGGCCTCTCCTGCAGCACCAGGCTCAGCCTCCTCAGCAGGAGGCCCAGCAGGCCTCTCTTATCCCCAGCTGGACCTCTGCAGCCTCGACAGCCCCCCCGCCTTCCCATCAGTCCCCTGTTAACAGCCAAAGGGTCATGCTGGTACCAACACCGCTCCTGGCCCCTCCCAGTCTATCCCACAATCCATCAGTGGTGAGGGACAGGCCGAGGACTATTCCCAACATTCTGTCTCGCAGGAAGGCTCCTCCCTCCCTGCACACAGAGCCTATTGAGGGTAAGACCCCCCCCCCCCCCCACTCCCTTTTCCATCAGGCAGCCATTAGATCTGTGTTTGTAAACCATCCTTTTGCTTTCTTTTCACTCAGTGAACCCTAATTGATCAACAGAAGCCACCAGTCATTATCTCCATTGGTCAGAAACCAGATACAAGTTAAGAACACATGAAGAAACATCTGAACATGAGCATCAGACTGACTTTCCAAGTCTCCTTCTACCCATAATGCCTTGTGTTTTGGGGTGGTTTCCTGTAGTTGGATGGATTACGTTCTGTCTCCTAACGAATCACCACAGTTCGCTCGAACCTGTGACCTTTCCATTACACAGCAGTTGAACCACTAGGCCATCATTCCATGCCGTACAGCAAAACAACAAAATATCCAACAACCTTTTGTGGTTTTGGATCATATTTAATTTTCAGCAACAACACGGCAGCGCTGTGTCTCCACGTGTTCTGCAAAGTCTCAGAAGTCAACGCAACTGCGGTTCTGCCTTTTTCACACACAGAAAGATGTAGATGGCAAAAAATGTTTTACGTTGCGATAATCTTTGTCCACCGAGCACAAAGCCCACACCACTGGGGTTTCACTTTTCTCTATATATGAAAAGTTTTGTCCCAACATGAGATCTCCACCGTTTGAATGAAGTGACACCTCTGAAAAATGATTGCTGGCATGAAAGTAAAGCATGATGCTCAAGCTGCAGATGGGTGATCGGCCTGTTTTTGAGCTTCTGAAATGTTGACAGATGAATTTCGTGTAGAAAACCAACATCCAACCAACTGTTTTGTACTTCATCTCTGGCATTTTTCCAGACGACCCCCCGTCCATCCAGGCTCTGGTACCGGCCGAGGTCCTGTCGCTGGTCGGGGCTGCGCTGCCGGGCCAGCAGGTCCTGACCCTCAGCCCCCTGGTACCAGGACCGACCCTGCTGCACACCTCTCCCACCCCAGGTACCTTTACTCTCATACTATTACACACTGAGTACTGGTTCTGGAAAAGAACCATGGTACCTGCTTTGAAAAGCGGAAATATACTAGAATTATTCCAAAATGTTCTTGTTGTGTTTACTGTGGTCATCCTGCTGACGAAGGTAAATGCTGGTTCATCTACACAGATTAAGTTTGTCTTACAGAAACTCAGATGACTTTAGATCCGTATTAGCCCGATACAGAGTCACAGCAAGCTCCATCTAAAGCTGGCGGTTGGTCATTTTTACCTCATCACGTCCCGGCTGTGGCTCAGGAGGTAGAGCGGGTCGTCCTCCAATCAGAAGATCGTAGGTTCGATCCCCGGCTCCCGGTCCACATGTCGAAGTGTCCTTGGAAGACACTGAACCCCACATTGTTCCCGATAGTCAGACCAGCACATTGCATGGTAGCTCGCTGCCATCGGTGTGTGAGTGTGTGAATGAGAGGCGTACACTGTTGGATAAAAGCGCTTTATAAATGCAGCCATTTACCAACTTCAGAACTTCAGAACGGCATTCTGGTGATGTGTGTCGTGGATGGATGACCACGATTAGATTGTGCTTCATTCATAGAACCATGTTGTGTAATGGAAAGTGCGTCGGTAAACTGTTTGATGCGAACAAATCAATATTTAATCAATATTTATATTGTATTGTTGAATCATTCAACAACGCCAAGTACCACGAAGTAACGGCGTCGGCATTGTGACACTGGATGACTCCAGACCTGATCTGAGCTAAGCTCCGCCCCCCCTCACATTCAGAGTCTTCTGCTGATTCTCATGTGCATGTCATGCTCTAAATTTGTTCTCTTCCTGTCCGGGTTCTGTAGGTGTGGCTTCAGTCACCCTCAACATCTCTAGTCTGACCAATCAGCACATCCAGCTCACCTCGATGCCCCGCCTACCGCCTGGTAAGGTCTACAGTAGCGCAGCACTGCTCACTGCTGCTAACCTCACAGGTAACTAACCAATTAACTGACTGACTCACTGGCTAATGAACCAAACTGTTGAGTAATGAACACACTGACTAACCGAGCATCTAGCTAACAAAGTGCTTGTTTATTTACCTACTAACTACTGCACTGACCAGCTAACTAACTGAAAGGTGAACAGCTAATCTCTTAACACAGCAGGTCACTGGATTAAGGCGTTGTCAGATGTTCCAGACGTCCACCTGCTTCATTCAGACTCCAGTGTTAGCCAACATCACAAACCAACCTGCCCAGTTTCCCCACGAAGATTATCAAAGCTGTAATCCAAGCTCCTTATCAGTCTAGTCCCCGAAGTGGGGCGGAGACAGAGAAGACTGGCCCCTCCCCCTTTGTCGAGCCACTGTAGAGTCGCTCCATTCACCTGAGTGACGTGTTGGAGTCGGTAGAAACACTGGCTAGCTTTTCTGTTTCTATGATAGCTAACGTAGTTTGATGACCACAATGGAAAATATCTTTGCATTAAAGCATCAACAAATCACTGATCGGCTGACATATATATAGACATATATGGAATATATGCAGTTGAGGTGAAATAGGTGAAAAATATCAAGATACATGCAAAATAGGAAAAGATGTACAGTTGAAGCTTCCTGACCTTGTTCTTCTTGTCCGCAGCCCGAAACTTCCCCACCATGTTGCATCTGGTTGAACCCCCGTCACCAGAACCACCAGAACCACCACCACCGGCTGTCTCCAGTGGGTCTGATGGATTTGAGACTCTTAAGACTGTCAGAACATATCCTGGACCTCCAACCTCCAACCAGACCCCAGTCCAGGACCAGGACCTGAACCCAAACCAGCTTCTGTGCCAGATCCAAGTCCACCAGCCTGGGACGTCCTCAGCCTCTGGCCTCGTCGCCAGGGGAACCGAACCCTCACCTCCCCTGGGGCGGGATGTGGTGGAGGGGGAGGAGCATGTGGATGAGAACAGCGATGCTGAGAGCTTGACGTCTCTTCTGAACGAGATCGTGTTCCTCAACCAGCAGATCTGTGCGGAGGGCAACCCCCCCCCCGAGCCTGGGCAGGAGGCCCCTCCTTCAGACCTCCAGGATTTGCCGATGGGTACTTCTCTAAAAGCAGATTCAGTGGGAGGAGCAGAGGAGCGGGGACTTCCCCACAGTCCTTTGCTCCTGGAGCTGAATGAGGACCTGAGTGGGAGCACCACAGAGAAGCAGGTTGTCTTTAATGGGCACGAAGAGACACAGAGTTCCCGTTCACAGACGGGATCCAACTCGACCAACGGACACAATCAACTACACAACCCACAATGCACTGCAAAAGGTGACGCCCTGACCCCACCGCCTTTGCTGCAGATGAAGGTGGGTGGGGGCGGGGACAAGGTGGAGGAATCCACCAGTGATGGAGCAGGAGGGAGGGAGGCTGGCGTGGCGTGGAGGCCCATGCCGAGACTAGTTCCCCTGGGCCTGAAGACCAACCCTCCGACCTAGACCCTCCTGATGTTCAGCTGGGAAAACCTTGTAACTCCAACTTCAGTTGAAGGACAACGTTCCTCACAAACGCTCAACGATGTTCTTTCTTAGTTCCTGAGATGTTGTCGAGTCGCGGTTTTGGACCGTTAGCAGCGTTTCTCTAAACCAGTGGTGTCCAGTCGTTGCCATGGAGATCTGCAGGTTTTCCCTCCAACCAACCAACCAACCACTACAGCAGCTCATTCAACTGGTTAACAACCAGCGAGTCACATGGTGAAATAATCAGGGATCACACGACCGCTATGAAGATGACGTCACTTTGTCTTGTGTTCTTGCGGCAGCGTAGTGCCTCTGTCATATCCAAAGAGTGTGTGTGTGTGTGTCTGTGCATGTCTGCGTGTGTGTGTGCGTGTCTGCGTGTGTCTGCGTGTCTGTGTGTGTCTGCGTGTGTGTGTGTGTGTCTGCGTGTGTGTGTGTGTGTGTGTCTGTGCATGTCTGCGTGTGTCTGCGTGTCTGTGTGTGTCTGCGTGTGTGTGTGTGTGTCTGCGTGTGTGTGTGTGTGTGTGTCTGCGCGTGTGTCTGTGTGTGTGTGTGTGTCTGCGCGTGTGTGTGTGTGTGTCTGCGCGTGTCTGCGCGTGTGTGTCTGTGTGTGTGTGTGTGTCTGCGTGTGTGTGTGTCTGTGCGTCTGTGTGTCTGCGTGTGTGTGTGTGTCTGCGTGTGTGTGTGTGTGTGTCTGCGCGTGTGTGTGTGTGTCTGCATGTGTGTGACTTCAGTAATGTGCGTTGCTCTGGGAGACAGCGCCACCTTTCTGTCTGACTCAGCAAACAGAGTTTTTCTGTTTTTTCTGTTCTTGTTTGTTTCCCCTCAGAGACGCTACGACACAACAGAAGCTACCTGACACCAGAAACCAGACCAGGTTCTGTCATGTTGAAACCTGACACCAGACCAGGTTCTGTCATGTTGAAACCTGACACCAGACCAGGTTCTGTCATGTTGAAACCTGACACCAGACCAGGTTCTGTCATGTTGAAACCTGACACCAGAAACCAGACCAGGTTCTGTCATGTTGAAACCTGACACCAGAAACCAGACCAGGTTCTGTCATGTTGAAACCTGACACCAGACCAGGTTCTGTCATGTTGAAACCTGACACCAGACCAGGTTCTGTCATGTTGAAACCTGACACCAGACCAGGTTCTGTCATGTTGAAACCTGACACCAGACCAGGTTCTGTCATGTTGAAACCTGACACCAGACCAGGTTCTGTCATGTTGAAACCTGACACCAGACCAGGTTTTGTAATGTTGAATATGTTTCACGTGGTTCTGTCTGGACGACCCGCTCTGAGTTTGGACGTCAAACCAACTGGGTACTGAGAACTGATCGATCTGATCCCTGGTTTCATCAACATGGTGGATTCTCATGATGTGTAGACGGTTTTCTGCATGATGAAATATGTTTTCATTTAACAAAGTCAATGAACAGTATCAGGACAGGACTTGATAACTGGTGTCTCAACTTTGTATTGGATCAGGTAGAAGCATCAACAAGTAAAAAGTTGATCATTCAAAATGTGTAAAATCTGGAGGATCCAGGGTGTTTAAATCCTTGATCCTTGGATCCTTTAATAAGAACTAAGATTTCTTTTAACTTTGTGCTGTCAAGTATTTTATAAGAGCAGGTTTCACTTTTTCAGCAGTGGAGATTTAATTTCCTCACACAGACGAAGAGGAAACGTGTGATGAACGGATCTAATTGAACTCACCTTTACCTGTTGTGTTCACTGACAAACAAAGCTTTTGATTTTCTTGACAACTGGTTCTTTTTTCTGACGAGAGATTCTGTATTTTTGTACACGTTGAACCAGTGGGATGTAAATATGTTGCGTAAATGAAGACGCCTCGCAATAAAACACTCTAATATAAATAAAGTTTGAATCTGCGTTTCTGACAACTTGTTTCGTTTGTGAGAAAGAGACACTTTAGATTTAATGTTTCTAGTGAATTCAACCAGAGTTGCTGCTCATCAGGACACCAGCAACAGGCTGGATGAATTATTACCCATTAAATACTACGGAAACTTTATTTAGATACTATGGAAACTATTTAAATACTATGGAAACTTTATTTAAATACCACGGAAACTTTATTTAAATATTACGGGACTATTTTATTTGAATACTATGGAACTATGCGTCCTTAACCAGATACTGCTGTCTGGTCTCCGCCGCTGGGTGGCGCTGCTGGATGTGGGTCAGTCTGCTGTCACAGGAAAACATGGATGGATGTGAGAACACAAGACTGGGAGTACTGGGGGATGAACGGGACTAACGCAGCCAGTCCAGGTAATCCTTCCGTTACATTCACTGTCACGTTACATATTAATCCTACACGTCTTCATATTATGGGATGTTACAGTGGAGCTCATTCAAAGCCTCGTCGCAATGGCTAGACAGCCTTATGTGTAGAGCCGCGCATCTCACAGAGGTAGACAGATCAAGACCGGAAGTCGATAACTACATTACAAAATAAATGGTCAATAAAAGACAACTCAGGCATACTGATCAAATTAAATAATGAAACGGTTGGGTTGGCTGAGTGGTACCATGTACATGTGATGTCCCGAGTTTGAATCCAGTCAGTGGAGTGGACTGAACAATAACGATAGGATCGATACTATATCGGCCAAACGACTTTATTAAGTAGTTCATACTTGTATCGGTTCTGAAATATTGGTGTTGGTGTATTCCTACGAAAAACATTGCAGTGTACATTATCTTCGTCAAAGACGCTTTTATGTTGGAAAATATTGACCAGGCCGTTATAATCATATTCTGATGTCCGGCTGATTTTATTTTGAAAGCCCATGCCGGAAGTATCTATTTTGTTACTTTATGTGTCTTGACTGGCTGCGGACAGACTGCTGTCAGGCCAGTCCGGATCAGACGGTCTGGATCCAGAAACCGGAACAGTCTGGTTTCTCCTGCAGGTTCGGTCTTGAAGAAATGCAGAAGAGGTTCTAATCCGGATCAAGATAAATCCCCGTTCCTCCCCTCGGCACGGCACGGCTCGGCTCGGCTCGGCTCTCTGTCAGCATGACAGCACAGGAAAAGCCTTTATCTGTGTGTGTGAGCGGCTGCTTGCGGCTGGCAGGTCGGTAGTCCGGTCCTGAAACACCGAGTCCCGGATCGCAGAGTCCACATCGGCTTCAGGATGACGGCGGAAGGAAACACCATTAAGAGTCGGATTAAAAACCTGCTGCGGTCCCCGTCAATCAAACTGAGGAGGAATAAACCCGCTAACCAGAAAGAAAGCCTCACTAACAAGGTAACACGCGCACGCACACACACACACACACACACACACTGTACATGTACATTCATCAGCAGCAATAACAGCAAATCATCATCCAGGAAAAATGGAATGAAAAATAGTTTTCTGTTTTCTATAATGCTCCTATAGTGTGTAGTATAGTGTACTCTAGTGTGTAGTATAGTGTACTCTAGTGTGTAGTATAGTGTACTCTAGTGTGTCTGGTCCTCAGTACTGAGTTTATGGTGACGTCACTGTAGTTGTCCTGTTGTATCACTGTACTTTAGTGTTCCTCTTCTAAACTGTGTTGCAGGGTTACTGTAGTGTCCTAGGGAACAGAGGGCCTCATGCACTGTAGACACACACACACACACACACACACACACACACACACACACACACACACACACACACACCACCAGACAGAGCAGATCAGCGTTTTGATGCTGCTGGAGTCGCTCTGGGATTTCATTGACAAGATAGTTTTCACTCATACTTTATGTGATAATACTCATATTTTATGTGCTAGTACTCATACTTCTTGTAATAATACTCACATAATAATTGTATGTAATAACACTCATGTCATTTTATCTAATTCATGTGTTTTAACTGCAGACAGTTGCAGGTCTGAAGCTGCAGATCATTTAATGACCTGGAGAACGGCGGTAGTATGAATCCTAGAGTCTCATTGATTATTGTTTCTATTGGTTTTTATTTAACACGTCACTGGGTCAAGTTCTGCAGATATCAAGGAGGGGAAATAAGTCACATAACTAGTCACATACCTAGTCATGTAACTAGTCACATACCTAGTGATATACCTAGTCATGTAACTAGTCATGTAAGTAGTCACATACCTAGTCACATACCTAGTCATGTAACTAGTCATATACCTAGTCATGTAAGTAGTCACATACCTAGTCACATACCTAGTCATGTAACTAGTCATATACCTAGTCACATACCTAGTCATGTAACTAGTCATGTAACTAGTCATGTAAGTAGTCACATACCTAGTCATGTAAGTAGTCACATACCTAGTCATGTAACTAGTCATATACCTAGTCATGTAACTAGTCTATGTAATATCACATACCTAGTCATATACCTGACACAGGTGTCACAGGTCACAGGTGTGACTAGTTAGTACTGGAGGACTAGTTAGCAAACAGTTGGTTAGATCAGGTGTGTCTGTACTGCAGGCGTGTTGTAACAAGTCGGTTTGTCTCCCTACCAGTCTGTTCAGTCAGGTAGAACTGGGCTGTGTGTGTGTGTGTGTGTGTGTGTGTGTGTGTGTGTGTGTGTGTGTGTGTGTGTGTGTGTGTGTGTGTGTGTGTGTGTGTGTGTGTGTGTGTGTGTGTGTGTGTGTGTGTGTGTGTGTGTGTGTGTGTGTGAGTGTGTGTCTGTGAGTGTGTGTGTCTGTGTCCTCTCCATGGCTCACTAAAGAGTGAAGCTGAGCCAGATATAAACATTAGCCTAGCGGTCTGTGTGTGTGTGTGTGTGTGTGTTAGCTGTGTGTGTGTGTGTGTGTGTGTGTGTGTGTGTGTGTGTGTGTATTAGCGGTGTGTGTGTGATGGAAATAACAAATGACCCCAACCCTTCACTCTGGTTACTTGAGGATCTTTTCCTGTGCTGGTACTTTTTTGAGTATTTTTAAGTCAGTAATTTTACTTTTATTTAAGTATGTGTTGCCTGAATTTAAGTAAACTATATGAAGTATATGAAGTATTCCACTTTGCTGCGTGGCTCTCTTTCTGTAACGATCTCTCCTCCTTCATGCATCACCAGGCTGAACACAACAAGTTCACGCCCCTTCTCTGGGCGTTGTGGAAAGGCATTCTGGGAAACGTAGGAAATCACTATCTGAAGAAGAAGTAGACGAGGCAGACGAGGGGAAGTGGGTTCACCAAAACACTAGATGAACTGAACTGGTGAGACAGGAGGGAGCGGAGGGAGTAAAATGTCAGTAAAGTACCAGATTCTACTGCAGTAGAATATTTCAGGACTCGTTCCACCAAAGATCTGAACTGAGTTGAAGCAGGAATGGGTTCTCCAGGGACCAGAGGTGCTTCAGGCTCCTGCTGTTGTCTTGTTGATGTCTGACATCACCGATCGGACTGATCTGGAAATATGAACACAGAGAATACAGATCTGATCTGATCTAAAGCTAACACTGCTAAAGCTAACACTGCTAAAGCTAACACTGCTAAAGCTAACACTGCCATGCTAGTCATGAGCAGCTCCACGCAGTGAGGAGGAAATGAAAACGCAGATACATCAAGATGATTCCTTTCTGCTGCGACCAGATGAAACTGGTGGAAGTTGATTTACAGTGTAGAGTATTATTACACAGTGATGGGTTCCTGGTGGTACCTTCAGGGTTCATGAGACCTTTATGAAGGTGTCCCTCAAGGAACCATCTGGGGTTCCTCAAACCCTTTTACTCTATAGACCGGACCAGCGATGGTTTGATGAATAACATCAGGTGAGGAATTATCTTTGTTTTTCTGGCAGTAGAAGCTGCTAAATGAAGGAGAGGAAACACTGTTCTCTCACCTTCAACCCTTTAGAGAGAGAGAGAGAGGGAGAGAGAGAGAGAGTATGGTGGAAAACAGGACTGAAAATGTAAATAGAGGTTGGAGAAAGAGAAGGAGAGAGAGTGTTCGTGTACGAGAGAGGGTGTGTGTGAGTGTGTGTGTGTGTGTGTGTTGGGTGGGTGTGTGTGTGTGTGTGTGTTGGGTGTGTGAGTGTGTGTGAGAGTCATGTGAGAGGAGGTGGAGGCAGGACGATGGACACACTGTTTAAAGTGAGTCTCAGTACAGTCGATTCCAGTTAGCGTAGCGTAGCGTAGCGCATACCTACACCAACCACACAGTATTATTAGCCTAGCACAGACAGCAGACTTGTGAGACTTTTCAAGTGAAAACCCGAAGAAGAGATGGAAATGGAGTGATTCCTCTAGGAGCTAAGAGAGGAGAGACTGGTGGAGAGTAAGACAGATGGAGAGTAAAACAGTTGAAAGAAAAGGGAAAATCGGGTTCCTCCAGGGGGACCCAAAAGGGAGGTTTTTAAATTGGGCCTTTCCCTTTTGGTTTTTTCCCTGCCGGGGGTTTTTTTTGGGGGTTTTTTTCTTGGGGTTTTTGGGATGTTTAAAAAAAAAACATTTTCCCCCCCCCAAAAAAAAAAAAAATTTTCGGGGGGGGGGGGGACTGACGAAATTTGGGGAGGGTGTTTGGGGTTGTTGGGTTTTTTGTTTTTGTTTTTGGGTGTGTAGGTTTGAGAGCCCTGGGAGGAGGGGGAGCAGACGAGGGACCCTTTTGGGGGTCCAAACATAAACCGTTAAGGTACTGGTTAGAAAAACCCCAAAACGTTTTTGCCTAAAAGCAGAGACTTTTGGATTTCAAGGAAAACCCCAAAAATGGAAAGGAGGTGATTTTAAAACCAAGGGGGGGAAACTTTTTTGGGGAGTAAGAAGGAAGAAAACGTAATAAACGGGAGAGAGAAGGGAGGGGAGAGAGAAGACGGAAAGGTAAAACTGGTCTGTAAATAAAAAGTGTTGGAGAAGGAAGATGGAGCCCCCCTTCGTAGAGAGGGCCCGGGTGGTAGTGTTGTGTGTGTGGGGGGTTGGGGGGTGTTGTGTGTGTGTGTGTTTGTTTTCTTTTTTTGAAGTTTTTTTTTAAAGAGTTCATGTAGAAAAAGTTCATCAAATAAAAAAACCTTTTAAATTTATTATTTTTACGTCAAAATTTCCCGTTGGTTTAGCGTTGGTTTTAGGCCCCCTCCCAACCAACCACCAGAACCCATGATCCCAGCAGTTTTTGGTTTTTTTTTGAACCCCACCCAAGGGTGAGATGAAAGGGGTTCCTTCGGGTTTTAAAAAGAGGACTTTTTGGGTGCATAATTAAAACAATAAGAAAACATTGGAAAGACTGAAATTTCCCTTTAAAAAGTTTGGTCTGGGGTGTTTCCTTAGCTTTTGGCCCCCGTTCTCTTCTAAATGAAAACCCCCACTTTTTTTTATAATAATGTGTGTTTTTGTTGGGGGGGTTTTTTGGTGTTTTGGGTTTGTTCTCACCCGGGAGAACCCCGCAAAAGAGAGGTTAAAAAACCCACAAAAACATCTGGGTTTTGACCATGGAAAAAAAACCTTTCCCCAACGGGTGGGATAGTTCCCCTAATGGCCAGATTAAATCCTGGCGGGTTGGTTGTGGTGGGGAACTTCTCCCAAGGGGGTTTTTTAACCAAATGCCTTGACTTTGTCCCTAGGGATTTTGGGGGTTCGGGGCAACGTCCAGGAACCGAGCACTGCCTGCCCCCCAATTGGACTGTTGGTCCCTGCGGGGTGGAACCCACAAAAAACCACACACCAACCAAACGTGTAGGGAACAAACCCCTGGGTGTACTCGGGCCAAAAGGGGACCCCAAACCAGGGGGGCTGGTTGTGCGTGGGGTGCTTTTTGCCCCTGCGGGTGGTGTTATCCAAAAAAGGCAAATTTTTTGATCAAAATTTGTGGGTTTTGGTTGGGGGGGGTTTATTTTCTCAACGGATTGATTCCCCCAGATTTAACTCTATAATATAAGGTTGAATGGTACAGCATGGTTAAGGTTCAACGGCTGCACACACACCCACCCCCACACATCCACACACAAAACAAAACCCCAACCAACCAATGAAACCAAAGTTTCGGTTTCCAATGTATGCCCATTTTGACCTTTAAGCATAATGGTTAAAGTACAATTTTTGGGGGACCACACAACAAACCCCCACAAAAGTATAATCATTTGGGAAAGGGGCTTTGGAAAGGGGCAAACCAACCCCCCATAAACAAAAACAACCACTCCCAACCCAAACCCCCGGGGAAACAATTTCTTATAAGGGTTTTAAATTATCAAGGTTCTACAATTCAGGAAATCAAGGTTCAGAATCAAGGTTCATTTGAAAATTCAAAACAACAAAAACAAGGTTCATTTTGAATTTCTGTTAAGGCAGACAAGGTCAGTTAGTTTAAGGTTCTTCGGGTTTATTTTAATTCATAAATAAGGGGTCAAAAAACAAGGTTCATTAGTAAAAGGTTTTCAGTAAATCAAGGTTCAGAAATAAAGGGTTTTCGTATAAAGGTTTCAGTTATTTAAGGTTGTTTCAAGGTTCGTTATTAAGGGTTCGTTATAAAGTTCAGTATTAAGGTTCATTTTAGTAAAAGGTTCATTAGAAGGTTCATTTCAGGTTTTCTTTTTTAAGGGTTCAGTAAATCAAGGTTCTTTATAAAGGTTCAGTTATCAAGGTTAAATAAATAAAGGTTCAGTAAATAAAGGTTCGAAATAAAGGTTCAGTAAGTTAAACAGTGTACCAGAGAATTCGGGTTTCTGTCCTTTTTTAATTTCATTAAATAAATTCTTTACATTAATTAACTTTACATTACATTTCTTTCATTAAAATCATTACATTTTTTACATTTAATTACATTCTTTCATTACATTCTTACATTAAAATTACATTAATTAATCTTCTTTAAATTAAAATTATATTAATTACTTTAAATTATAATTAATCAAATCCCTTACATTAATTAATTTAAATTACTCTTAATTTTTTAAAATTAATATTCCTTTACATTAATTTTTAAATTTAATTAATTAAATATTACTTAATATTATTATTTAAATACTATTCTTTACTTCTTAAAATTAAATTCTCTTTAATTCTTAAATTTTAATTAAATTTTAAATTAAATTTAAAATTTCTTTAATTATTTTAATTTTAAATTTAATTAATTTTAAATTTTCTATTAATTAATTTTACATTTTTTTAAATTAATTACATTTTAAAATTAATTACTCAAAATTCATTAATTATTTTTAAATTTCTTTAAATTTACATAATATTCATTAATTACTTCATTATTAATTTCATTAAATTTAATTAATTATTTAAAAATTTTAATATTACATTAATTCATATTACTTTAAATTTAAACTTAATATTAATTAAATTTAAATTAAATTTACTATTTAATTAAACCAATCAAAATTAAATTTAAAGATGATGGGGCTTTTTTATTAATCCTTTCATTCTATTAATTACTTAATTAAAATATTACATAATAATTTTTAAAAATTTTAAATTAATATTACTTCATAACTTAAAATTAAATACATATACTCTTCTTAATCTTTAATTTTACTTTTCATCTTAAATTTAAACTTACATTTACATCATTACATAAATCATCAAAAATCATTACATTACATCTTACATTACATTACTTACATTCTCATTACTTTACATCTTACATTCATTAATTACATTACACATTACTATTACATTAAAATCATTACTTAATTACATTATACTTACATTCTTACATCATACATTACATTAAAAACATTACATCATTACATTACACATTACATTACATTACATTCATTAATTTTAAATTTACATCATTACATTACATTTTTACATCATTAATACATTACTCTTTACATTACATCAATCATTACATCATTACATTACTTTAACATCTTACATTACTTTACCCATTACATTACATTACATCATTACGTAATTACATCTTACTTTAAATTACATCATTACATTACATCACTCATTCATCATTACATTACATTACATCTTTAATTACTTTACACATTACTTAATTATTTCTTACGTTACATTCATCAAAATTTACATTACATTACATTACATCATACATTACATACAGTCATTTAGCAGACGCTTTTATCCAAAGTGATTTACAGTAAGTGCATCAACAAAGGCAAGAGAACTACGAGTCACTAGAAATCATAAGTGCATTTCCTTCCTAAACAAGCAACTAAGAGCAGAACTAGTGTTAATGTAAGAGTACAATAAGTTAGCAACCTACTTATCTTAACAAATGAGACGAATACAGAATCGAATAAACAAGAGCTGTTGGACTCTCAGCATCTTTAATCTGCGTTCTCATCTCTGGTCTAATCTAGTCTAGTCTAATCTAGTCTAGTCTAATATAATCTAGTCTAGTCTAATCTAATCTAGTCTAATCTAGTCTAATCTAGTCTAGTGTCATCTAGTCTAATCTAATCTAGTGTAGTCTAATGTAATCTAATGTAATCTAGTCTAGTCTAATCTAATCTAGTGCAATCTAGTCTGGTCTAGTCTAATCTAATCTAGTGTAATCTAGTCTAATCTAGTCTAATCTAATGTAATCTAGTCTAATCTAGTCTAATCTAGTCTACTCTAGTCTAGTCTAGTCTAATCTAGTCTAGTCTAGTCTAATCTAATGTAATCTAATGTAATCTAATATAACCGAAGTACGATTCAGAACCCCGCCGAGGACGGAGATGAAGTCCTGGGATGTGAACTTGGATGTGTCACATGGTCCTGATCAGGTTATTACTGGTCTTTCACCCCTCAGGCTGTCGTCTGTTTCTGTCGTGCTCAGCTGAACTCACCAAACCTGATAGACCGGCTCACAGGGTTTATTTACCCAGAGGCACC
>JAXDDW010000065.1:1965000-1975000 GCA_034670385.1 Hoplostethus mediterraneus
GTTGTGGTGAGTGAGTTTAAAAGGTTAGGGGGTAAGATCCAGTTATTAGTGTAAATGTCAGCGTGCTGCAGGGGGTCCAGCTGACCTCAGATCAGCCTGCTGTCCCACTTTCTTTTATTTGGTCTGAGATCATCAAAAGTCTTCGGTTCCTTTCTTTGTTACTCGTCTTCCTCTGTTCCACCTGGAAGGTGAAATTTGTCACCTGGTTCTTCTCAGTTTTCAGTCTTCATCCGTTCAGCTCAGCTTTCAGATGGCAAAACACCTCTGTCCAATGTAAATGTAATGTTAATAGAAAATAAAAATATTAAATCATCACGGTTCAGAGCGTTGCTAGGCAACCCCATTTAACCATGAGTGTCCAGCGAGACCTCAAGTGCCGTATTGCTTTTAGAAAACGGTTACAACTTATAGAGATAATTATTTTATTTTCATAATTATAGTTTAAAAGAAGCATCAATGGGAATAAAGTACTTTAGATGTTCTCCTTTGTAGAACCTTTGGGTTCTAGTTCCAGTTCAGTGTTCTATTCTGGAACTGTCCCGTTCATAACCCTTTATGATGTCATCAATTAGAACGTTAGAATACATTAGAAAGCATTTTAGAATGATCACCCCGGGGTGACCGCACTCCTCAACAAGGTTCAACTACTATATTCCCATTTGTGCTTGTCGTTCCAAAGAGAACCTGGTTCTTGTTGGTAGGATCAAACACCCAGGCAGCGCTCCCCTCTCTTCATTCACGTCAGTTAAAGGGTTTATATAGAGGAAGACCCATGTCTCATCCCATGTCCATCATGGCCTGTCCATTCATAGATGAGGTCGTGGTCGTGTACGCAGGGCCAGATCAGACCCGCTGGTTTACCGGACCAACGTGTGTTTGAGCGCATTGATCAGATCTGCAGATTACTAATGCCACATATAGGAAACAGCAACACCACAGTAAAGCTCTCAGTCCCACAGATTGTCTGCATTGTCTCAGTTTTTCAAGTGGTACATTGACAGTCTTGAGGTTCATGTGTTCATGGTTTCAGGTGTAATGTTTTTAGCTTTTCAGTTCTTTAATATTGTTGAACACATGATATTTAATAAGGTCTATCAATGTTGTTCGTTTTTAATTCAACAATTACTTACGCATTCAATCTAGCAGTAATTTGTTGCCAAGCTTTCTCTCTCCCTTTATTTATGGAAATCGTATTTCCCTTTTCATTGTAATATGTCTGAATTCTCCATAGACCTCCACTAAAAGTTGCTGTTCAGTGGCCTGAACATTGCGGCTCTGTCTTTACCGACTTTTTTTGCCATGATGAATCGATCAGATCCATGATCGACCTCTCGGGCTGCTTAAATAAACTGTGTATAAATGTGCACGTGTAATAATCTGGATTGCTCAAGCCTGGCTTGGATTATCCCGAACCGTTTTATCCCCAATTGACTTGTTAGGTTAACTCAAACCTTCTCTAAAGCTGCCTTGTGGAACAGGCCTCAGGTCTGTTCTGTTCTTAACACACCTCAATGTGTCAAAATTCCCCAGTAGAAAATTTGAACCATTTGATCCTCAGTGACTCTAATCAAATCAAATCACATTTATTTGTAGAGCCCTTAATCACCGTTACAGTCTCTAAGGCTTCACAGCACCAACATGTGAAAATAATAAATGATTAGTACACGACATCCCCCAGCCTTAGACCCTCACAGAGGACAAGGAAAAACTCCCACAAAAACCTTATTGGAAAATTGGGAGAAACCTTGGGAGAGCCTGCCTCTCTGACTGAGGCAGGCAGACTGTTCCATAGATAGGGAGCCCGGTAAGAAAAGGCTCTGTTACCTGCAGGTTTCTTTTTGACTGCTGGGATAGACAGGTAGCCAACGTCCTGAGATCTGAGGGGGCGTGGCGGTTTATATGGTATAATCAAATCGGATAAAGAGGACGGTGCCATCCCATGTAATGATTTATATGTAAGTAAAAGCACCTTAAAGTCACACCTGGCCTGAATTGGTAGCCAGTGTAATGAGGATAGAATGGGAGTTATATGGTCGAATTTCCTAGTTTTGGTCAGGATTCTGGCAGCAGCATTCTGGACCAGTTGTAGTTTTTTAGTTCGCCCAGTAGGTAAGCCTGAAAAAAGGGCATTGCAATAATCGATTCTGGATGATACAAAGGCATGTACTAAAATTTCTGCGTCTGCCTCTGTTAGCATGGGTCAAATTTTGGCAATATTACGAAGATGATAAAACGCTGTTTTAGTGATCTCCTTAATGTGCAACTCGAATGAGAGGGTAGGGTCGAATTTTACCCCAAGATTTTTAACGTATGGGCTCTGGGAGATTACACAACTATCAAAATTGAGAGTAGTATTCTCAAATAAGTGTCTATGTCTAGCTGGTCCCACAATCAGCATCTCAGTTTTGCTGCCATTAAGACATAGGAAGTTTAGGGACATCCAACATTTGACCTGTGATAGGCAGGCCTCTAGTTTTTGGAATTGGGTGTTGTTGGTTGGTTTGACTGGTATGTAGATTTGGGTGTCATCGGCGTAGCAATGGAAGTTAATGCCAAATTTGCGAATGATGCCACCAAGTGGTAGCATATAGATAGAGAATAGCAGTGGTCCTAGGACAGAGCCTTGTGGGACACCAAAGTCCATATTGCAACACTCTGAGGTCATGTTGTTGTAAAAGACGCGATGTGATCTATCAAGTAGGTAAGACCTAAACCAAGAAAGGGCTGATCCCCGGATACCAATATAATGTTCAAGGCGGTTCAAGAGTATCGTATGATCAATTGTGTCAAAGGCTGCACTCAGGTCAAGTAGCAATAATGCTGAGGTTGAGTTGGAGTCAATAGCTAACAAAAGGTCATTTACCACTCTTGTGAGTACAGTTTCGGTCGAGTGAAAGGATCTAAAGCCAGATTGGAAGGGATCAAGTAGGTTATTTTTTGACAAAAAATCTGTAAGTTGACTTGCTACTGTTTGTTCAAGTAATTTGGAGAGGAACGGCAGATTAGAGATTGGTCTATAATTCTGGAGTACTTCGGGGTCAAGGTTCGGTTTTTTCAGTAATGGCTTGATCACGGCCGCTTTAAAGGCGGAGGGCACAGTGCCAGTGGAGAGCGACTGATTGATCATATAGAGAATGGAGGGTCCTAGGATAGGAAAAACTTCTTTAAGCAGTTTAGCAGGCAGAGGGTCTAGCATGCAGGTCGTGGGTTTAGAAGACAAAGTTAGCTTGGTGAGAGAGTCTAAGGAAACTAACTCAAACTGTGAGAAAAGAGATTCAGTTTGGGAAACACCAAGTGGACTTTTCAGGGGTGCGACGGCACCACCAGTAGAGAGTGTACTGGTGATCTCATCTCTAATCAGCGTGATTTTCTGACTAAAAAAAGACATGAAATCATTTGGAGAAAACAGAAATCTATCAGAGGGGGAGGGATTCCATGTTAGTTTAGTAACAGTGTCGAATAGAAATAGACTAAACAGACTCTTGAGTCGACTCCCATCGAACTGTGTGTGTTGGGTGGGAGGTTACAGGCCAGAAGGAAGCGTTTTCAAAGGTTGGAAAGACATTCAAACTGACTCTGCTTAGTCATGCTGGGTCACACACTAACACACACACTAACACACACACTAACACACACACACACACATCTCGTTTTTCTCCCTCACTAAACTGTTCTGTGTTGTGTTCAGGTGTGTCGTCGTGCTGCTGAATCCCAGGAAGAACAAACAGCATCACATCTTCAACAGCTCCAGGTACGACCGACCCGACAGCCAATCAGCTGTCACTAACCATCCATTATATCTGATGTATTTTCATGAAATTTTCATGAAGTTATTTCAGTTTGATTTCATAATTACACTTCCAAAGGTATTTATTCTCAGTAGGACCAGAGTACTATTATGTTTTGTACTAGTAGTAGTTTGTATCTGGATACAGTCAGTTACTGTTGACTAGTACTGTAATTAAATGCCCCCCCTACAGGAAAACTATCACCACCTTGGCCTTCTCTCCAGATGGGAAATATGTTGTTACTGGAGAGGTGAGTGTTAAATACCATTAGTAGTTAGTACTGTGTTAGTACTGTTAATGCTATGTTAGTACTGTGTTAGTACCATATTATTACCGCGTTAGTACTGTGTTAGTACTGTGTTAGTATGGTCTTATTACTACATTAGTACCATGTTAGTACAGTGTTAGTACCATATTAGTATGTATTATTACTGTTAGTACGGTGTTAGTACGTGTTAGTACTGTGTTATTACCGTATTATTATGTATTAGTACTGTGTTAATACCGTGTTATTACCGTGTTATTACTGTGTTAGTACCGTGTTATTACTGTTAGTAACATGTTAGTAACATGTTAGTACCGTGTTAGTACCGTGTTAGTGTCAAATCAAATCATATTTATCTGTACAGCCCTTCATCACCGTTCCGGTCTCTACATGTTAAACAGTAAATGGTTAGTACACGACATCCTCCAGCCTTGGACCCTCACAGGAGGAAAAACTACAAAACAAAACTACTCAGAGAGGGAGGGGCTACTCAGAGAGGGAGGGGCTACTCAGAGAGGGAGGGGCTACTCAGAGAGGGATCCCCTACCAGGACGGTTTCCTTTATAATCCTCTCCTCTCTCCTCCTCTCCTCCTCTCCTCTCCTCTCTCCTCCTCTCCTCCTCTCCTCTCCTCTCTCCTCCTCTCCTCTCCTCTCCTCTCCTCTCTCCTCCTCAGAGTGGTCACATGCCGGCGGTCCGGGTGTGGGAGGTGTCAGAGCGTCTCCAGGTCTGTGATCTCCAGGATCATAAGTACGGTGTTTCCTGCGTGGCGTTTTCCCCCAACGGCAAATACATCGTCAGCGTGGGATACCAGCACGACATGATGGTGAACGTCTGGAGCTGGAAGGTAGGACGGGTTGGTGACGGGTTACTGATGGGTTACTGACAGGTTACTGATGGGTTACTGATGGGTTACTGACAGGTTACTGACAGGTTACTGACAGGTTACTGATGGGTTACTGACAGGTTACTGACAGGTTACTGATGGGTTACTGACAGGTTACTGACAGGTTACTGACAGGTTACTGACGGGTTACTGATGGGTTACTGACAGGTTACTGACAGGTTACTGACAGGTTATTGACAGGTTATTGACAGGTTATTGACAGGTTACTGACAGGTTACTGACGGGTTACTGACAGGTTACTGACAGGTTACTGACGGGTTACTGACGGGTTACTGACGGGTTACTGACGGGTTACTGACAGGTTACTGACGGGTTACTGACGGGTTACTGACAGGTTACTGACAGGTTACTGACGGGTTACTGACGGGTTACTGACGGGTTACTGACAGGTTACTGACAGGTTACTGACAGGTTACTGACAGGTTACTGACGGGTTACTGACGGGTTACTGATGGGTTACTGACAGGTTACTGACGGGTTACTGATGGGTTACTGATGGGTTACTGACAGGTTACTGACAGGTTACTGACGGGTTATTGACGGGTTATTGACGGGTTACTGACGGGTTACTGACGGGTTACTGATGGGTTACTGACAGGTTACTGACAGGTTACTGACGGGTTATTGACGGGTTACTGACGGGTTACTGACAGGTTACTGACGGGTTATTGACGGGTTACTGACAGGTTACTGACAGGTTACTGACAGGTTACTGACGGGTTACTGATGGGTTACTGACAGGTTACTGACGGGTTACTGACAGGTTACTGACAGGTTATTGACAGGTTACTGACAGGTTACTGACGGGTTACTGATGGGTTACTGACAGGTTACTGACAGGTTACTGACAGGTTACTGACAGGTTACTGACAGGTTATTGACAGGTTACTGACGGGTTACTGACAGGTTACTGACAGGTTACTGACAGGTTATTGACAGGTTATTGACAGGTTACTGACAGGTTACTGACAGGTTACTGACAGGTTATTGACAGGTTACTGACAGGTTATTGACAGGTTATTGACAGGTTACTGACAGGTTACTGACAGGTTACTGACAGGTTATTGACAGGTTACTGACAGGTTACTGACAGGTTATTGACAGGTTACTGACAGGTTACTGACAGGTTATTGACAGGTTACTGACAGGTTACTGACAGGTTACTGACAGGTTATTGACGGGTTACTGACAGGTTCCTAACTGGTTACTGACAGGTTACTGACAGGTTACTGGCTGGTTACTGACGGGTTACTGACGGGTTACTGACAGGTTACTGACAGGTTACTGACAGGTTACTGACGGGTTACTGATGGGTTACTGACAGGTTACTGACGGGTTACTGACAGGTTACTGACAGGTTATTGACAGGTTACTGACAGGTTACTGACGGGTTACTGATGGGTTACTGACAGGTTACTGACAGGTTACTGACAGGTTACTGACAGGTTACTGACAGGTTATTGACAGGTTACTGACGGGTTACTGACAGGTTACTGACAGGTTACTGACAGGTTATTGACAGGTTATTGACAGGTTACTGACAGGTTACTGACAGGTTACTGACAGGTTATTGACAGGTTACTGACAGGTTATTGACAGGTTATTGACAGGTTACTGACAGGTTACTGACAGGTTATTGACAGGTTACTGACGGGTTACTGACAGGTTACTGACAGGTTACTGACAGGTTATTGACAGGTTATTGACAGGTTACTGACAGGTTACTGACAGGTTACTGACAGGTTATTGACAGGTTACTGACAGGTTATTGACAGGTTATTGACAGGTTACTGACAGGTTACTGACAGGTTACTGACAGGTTATTGACAGGTTACTGACAGGTTACTGACAGGTTATTGACAGGTTACTGACAGGTTACTGACAGGTTATTGACAGGTTACTGACAGGTTACTGACAGGTTACTGACAGGTTATTGACGGGTTACTGACAGGTTCCTAACTGGTTACTGACAGGTTACTGACAGGTTACTGGCTGGTTACTGACGGGTTACTGACGGGTTACTGACAGGTTACTGACGGGTTACTGACGGGTTACTGACAGGTTACTGACAGGTTACTGACGGGTTACTGACGGGTTACTGACGGGTTACTGACAGGTTACTGACAGGTTACTGACAGGTTACTGACGGGTTACTGACGGGTTACTGATGGGTTACTGACAGGTTACTGACGGGTTACTGATGGGTTACTGATGGGTTACTGACAGGTTACTGACAGGTTACTGACAGGTTATTGACGGGTTATTGACGGGTTATTGACGGGTTACTGACGGGTTACTGACGGGTTACTGATGGGTTACTGACAGGTTACTGACAGGTTACTGACGGGTTATTGACGGGTTACTGACGGGTTACTGACAGGTTACTGACAGGTTATTGACGGGTTACTGACAGGTTACTGACAGGTTACTGACAGGTTACTGACGGGTTACTGATGGGTTACTGACAGGTTACTGACGGGTTACTGACAGGTTACTGACAGGTTATTGACAGGTTACTGACAGGTTACTGACGGGTTACTGATGGGTTACTGACAGGTTACTGACAGGTTACTGACAGGTTACTGACAGGTTATTGACGGGTTACTGACGGGTTACTGACAGGTTACTGACAGGTTACTGACAGGTTATTGACAGGTTATTGACAGGTTACTGACAGGTTACTGACAGGTTACTGACAGGTTATTGACAGGTTACTGACAGGTTATTGACAGGTTATTGACAGGTTACTGACAGGTTACTGACAGGTTATTGACAGGTTACTGACAGGTTACTGACAGGTTATTGACAGGTTACTGACAGGTTACTGACAGGTTATTGACAGGTTACTGACAGGTTACTGACAGGTTACTGACAGGTTATTGACGGGTTACTGACAGGTTCCTAACTGGTTACTGACAGGTTACTGACAGGTTACTGGCTGGTTATTGACAGGTTATTGACAGGTTACTGACAGGTTACTGACAGGTTCCTAACTGGTTACTGACAGGTTACTGACAGGTTACTGACAGGTTCCTAACTGGTTACTGACAGGTTACTGACAGGTTACTGGCTGGTTAGTGCTTGTAATTTCGGTGATCTAGGAATTTACGCTGATTCTACTGATGACCTAATTGTGTGTGTGTGTGTGTGTGTATGTGTGTGTGTGTGTGTGTGTGTGTGTGTGTGTGTGTGTGTGTGTGTCCATCAGAAAAACGTGGTGGTGGCAGCCAATAAGGTGTCCAGTAAGGTCACCGCCGTCTCCTTCTCAGATGACAGCTCCTACTTTGTTACCGCCGGCAACCGCCACGTCAAGTTCTGGTACCTGGACCACGCCAAGTCTTCCAAGGTAGCTAGCAGCTAGCATGTTGCTAACCACACACGTGTTCCAAAACAACATGTCAGTCATCACAATAACTGGAGCATCAGAAGGATCCAGTGAGAGATCAAACTGCCTTTTAAAAGCACGATAGATCCATTACCCTTTCTCCCCCCATCCTCACCCCCCTCTGCCTCCCCCCTCCTTTTCCCCCCTCTTTCCCTTCGACTGCAGGTCAACGCCACCGTTCCTCTGCTGGGGCGTTCAGGGCTGCTGGGAGAACTCAGGAATAATTTCTTCAGCGACGTGGCGTGTGGGCGTGGCCGGCAGGCGTCCTCCACCTTCTGCATCACCTCCTCCGGCCTCCTGTGTGAGTTCAACGACCGGCGGCTCCTCGACAAGTGGGTGGAGCTTCGGGTGAGTCGGAGAGCTGGCGTTACCTTTAGGGGACAGAACTGATTATATTAATACATGTTCAGGGGTTGGATCATGTCATATTGTTTATTATTGTCTATAATTAATAATACTGTATTGAAAATGTCACCTCTCCATTACTACTAGTACTATTACTACTACTATTAATACTATTACTACTATTACTACTACTACTATTACTATTACTACTGCTACTATTACTATTACTACTATTACTACTGCTACTACTACTAGTACTACTCCTATTACTAATACAATACTACCACTACTGCAGTACTAGCATACGACGAGGTTTTGTGGCTGCAGTTGACCGCTGCTGCCTGTAGAGGGCGCTCTGCTCCGGCTTCACCTCTTTGTTCACACTCTTGTTTCCTTTCCTTGTCTCCTCCCTGTCCAGAAAGTCGACTCTGTCACAGTAAGTCAGATCACCGTCAGATTAACGTCTCCATCTCATCTCAGTCGTTTCAGCGAGTGAAGCTTTCAGGTGTTGAACTGATTTGAATCCTCGCTGAACCGTCTGCCGTCTCAGACCACTTCCCTCCTCTCACTCCATTGGACGCTTTCACACTCAGTCATCCCCAACGCTCGACCCTATTGGCTGATTCCTCCACCACGTCGACTGGTTCAGACCCAGTTCATTCTACTGGACCATAGTACTGGTACTGATACTGGTACAGGACCATAGTACTGGTTCTGATACTGGACCATAGTCCATAGTTTCTGACTCACCTCAGAGAACTTCAGTTCAGTTTCCATCTTCAGTCTCACGGTTCGTCTCAATGGGATGTTTTGTTCAGTCTGGGTTTGGTTGAACCAGATCTCCATCTGGGCTCTGGCAGGTGAACCAGTCCACACAACACAGAGACCTTGTATTTTCAGCTGAGGTCAGAGGTCACGAGAGAGAGAGAGAGTGACTCAGTCAGTCAGTCCAGCAGACAACAGCAGCTCTGTCTTTCTGTTCCCCCGGTCGAGTATCATTATCTCCCTGTTCATCTGAATCACACACACACACACACACACACCCTCACACACACACACACACACACACACACACACACACACACACACACACACACACACACACACACACTGCTAACTGCCCATCATCAGGCCCAAACACTGCAAAAACAGGCTGACATGATGGTTCTGAATCACATCACGGTGTTTTCTAGCTGATCTACAGTCTGTTGTTATCACCTGGTTGGAGACCAGCTATAGCTAACACCGGTACCTGCTAGCTATAGCTAACACCGGTACCTGTTAGCTATAGCTAACACCGGTACCTGCTAG